>FIZU01057815.1:0-70863 GCA_900064475.1 Pseudococcus longispinus
CCCCCCCCCCCCCCAACCATGGTTCTTAATCAGAAATTTCAAGACAAGACCAGCGTCCGCATAAAGTATGCGAAAAATTCATTCAGAAATGTTTGAATCGCTTCGCCTATCCATAAATAATGATTTGACTGAAAAGAAATTCAATGTGTGGCATCTTATTTGAGGTAGGTTATGGGAAAATTTATTCGTAAAAAAGTTTCGAGCTAGATTTTTAGAAACTTAATTGAAAATCGTTAGAAAAGGAAAAGGCAAGTAAGTTCGAAAATAGCCAAAACTTCTATTTCAATTTTTTGTGTTTGTAATTTGGACGATTTTTGGGTGAATTTTGGGGAAAGATTTAAATATCAAAAAATACTTTTTTGACTAATTTGAGGTCGTTGATTACAACCATGATAGGAATTCGTTCTTGAAAATGATAGAATTTGGGAAAAATTGATTCCAGAAATTGTACCAGAATCAAGTGCAAGTATCTCAATTACTTTTTTTCGACCCATATTGAAGAACAATACCTACTTCAAAATAAACACATTTCTATGAATTTTTTCCAACTCTCTTAATCCGAGTTAAATCATTAAAACAACAAGAGATGAATCGAATCGTCGTGAAATCCACCAATGATTCACGTCTTCGAGAATAAAAACAACTTGTCATCGACTTACGTAT
This sequence comes from Pseudococcus longispinus, assembly GCA_900064475.1. Lineage (NCBI taxonomy): Eukaryota > Metazoa > Arthropoda > Insecta > Hemiptera > Pseudococcidae > Pseudococcus > Pseudococcus longispinus. The sequence continues at coordinate 664 of FIZU01057815.1, forward strand.
TTCGACTTCATTACATCAACATGAAAAAAAAATCCAACACTAATAAGAAAATATTCCTGTACCTGATTCAATATCACAATCCCAAATGCTCGATTTAAAATTACAATCGACCACGTCTCAAAGTCGGCGTTAAAAATCGCACATGCACAATACATACAACAAACCCTATACTCGTTTTCGTCTCAAACAAAAACAAGTAAAAAGAAATCTGTAAAAAAAAATCGTACACTCGAATAAGGAACCCAATTACGGGTATTTTTTTCAATACAATTCTCTACTTGAACTTTGTCTACGTCTCTCATTCTACTTCCACCTGACACAGACACAATTCCGAAATCGCGTCCATTAAAAGCCGAGCAAAAATTCGCTCGTACAAAACCCAAGATATGATATTGAAGAACCGCCACCACGCCATCTCGAGGGGCGAGGTGAAAAGGTGTTAGTTCTGAAAAGGAAAAACAAGGGAACAGGTTTGTGAGATACGGAATCGAAGTAAAAAAAAACGTGGGTTTTACAGGAGTTGATTCACAATTACCAGCGAAACCGGGTCGGAATCCCTTTCGTTTTTAAAAATTTCCTAGTTCGCGTTTCACGATCACTCGGACAACTTTGTACCTACGTTTGATGATTGGTTTATTACGAGATGAAAAAATCTCGGCCATAACGGGTTACACGATGGCGTTTTTTTTTCAATTAATACCATATTGGACGGTGTGAATATACATTTTCTTTGGTTAAAACATACATTAGGCGAGACTAGTTTGCTAATTGAATCGTTATAGCAATTATCTCGAACATTATGACAATTCATTTTACAGCTTCGGCGTCGCTGCGAGTGTACGTTCGGACGTGGTCGTCTAATCGCCGCCATTTTCACTCTCGCTGTACCAATATGCCAATATGACAACCTATTTTACTAGTCGCTCATCACCAGGTCATACTTTTGGACTCCCTGATCTGGTTCCAAACCGGACATCGTTTTCGATTTCGATATTCTACCCCCTCACGTTGGCTACATGAATCAAGCCACCTTTCGACACTGCACATACCACGTTGTCATCCCTCACCTTGTGAAAAAAGTATATAATCTTATAACCCGGTACACCTGAGAATGATGAATACTTTTTCTCAGAATTGTGGCGAATTGGTTGCGATTCAGGTAAAAGTTGAAGGCGCGCGCACCATGCAACCTGCATTCAGCACGAACCGAATACACCGTACGGAACGCGCAGACCAAGACGACACGAACTGGTCAGACGAAAGAGTAGCAAAATGCTTTGATAAAAGAAACCACTCGAGCCGAAGCCGAGACTGCGATACGTTTCGAGAAAGAAAGAAGAAAAAAAAAGGTATTCCCTACATTTCCTTAGGGGGTTTCTTTACGTATACGTTTAACGGTACACAGGCCAAATACTCAAATCGTCTCTTCGTTTGGAACAGGTTACCTTCCGCAGATATACCTGCAGAAGAATCTTTCCTCTTTCGTTTTGTGGCGGGTACTATTACGTGTGGTTGTTACTTTAATTATATTTTTCCTTCATCGCAAAATCACGACAAAAAAAAAGAGAAAAAGCCTATACACAAATATTTAGGTTAAAGAGAGACGCAGGCGCGCGACTCGCGGAACGTGCATGTACATAGCCGCCGAAAATTAAAACCAATTTCACTTGTAATTAATTTTTTAAAGGTGTGATAAGTTGCGCTTGTTTTGTTCCTTGTACTTCGTATACATCTACACTTCTTTTTCCAAGTCAATACAAGCACGATGTAAAAAAAACAGCGTTTAATGTACGTACACGCAGATCGTGCGAAAAAATCTCCAACATCGTTTCGTCGTGTCTGTTTCACGCCTAAATGCCGAATTAAATCCAACATCGATACTTGCTCGCCTAGCAGACGGTTTTTTTCCTTCTCGAAATAATCATCTACTTTCAAATTTTTTCCACCCCGATTCCATCTGCTCAGGTTAATTGCCAACTTGTACTGTTTCCTTCGCCCTTTCCAGTCAAAAAAAAAAAGAAACACGAAAACGTACAGCAGACTTAATTGTCACTTTTTTCGCACCTTTTCCTCTGCTTACATCTTGGTACCTATACCGAAGGTACATGAAATAGAAATTTCAAATCGATACTGGGACATGTTCGATGCGTACTTATTCCGACGGTTCCTCTCGCCACCTTAGTACGAATGCGAGGTATTTGACCTGGTACGGCGCAATTACACATTATTTTGGACATCTCGTACATATATAAATGTAGATACATTCGGTAGGTACATGACTATACGTATGTGTACATTTGACCGGCTTCCAATTCCAAAGAACTAGTGCATTTTCACTTGGACTAGACGCTTATCCATGACATCTCCGGACTTGTTTTTTTTTCCTGATGCTAATGCTGCTGCAGATGCATTTTATCGATCATCGTATACCATTGCGTAGATAATAATTCGACTTGTTTGAATTTCGTATGGAAGTATAATGATACGATCGGTTGAGAAAAAGGAACTCATTGAATCGTGTAGAAAGGAGATAAATTCGATTTTCATTTAAAAGCAATACATCCAAATCCTCAGTACACCTTTTCAATTTTGCTCCCAAAGTTCAAATATCCAAGTACCTTGAATTTTGGATCAAAAAATTAATTCGATTCGTGGTAAATTTATTCATATTTGATAGCATTCAATCTACACGCCAGCAGACACGTAGCCGTGATCAAAATTGGAAAAATATTTCTGAATTCTAGAGGATCTCGACATTATTTTTCAAAATAACTCAAAAATAGCCCAATTATCATAAAATTCGATTGAAGCACTGCAAAAATTTGCTAAAAATATGTAATTGAAATGCAAGAAAAATTGTTGAATTAGGTATTGCATAAATTGTTGAAAATGATGTAAAAGTTTATAAGGTACCATAATGACAAAAACTGCTCAAAATTTTATAAAAATTGATTAAAATGTACCAGGGCCTATTCCAAAGAAAATTTGGAGCTGCTCAAACATTGCTCCATTACTAAGGGCCTGATCTATATGAGTGTATGATTCCCACTTGGAAAATTTTGACACTTTTTTAGTACAATTTGACGATTTTTCCAAAAAATTTGATGAATATTTGACCAAAGCCAATGCATATGAGTGTCTGGCAAGGAATGTGTGACCCCCTCCCCCCTTCACTTGGAAAATTATGATGATTTTCTCACAAATTTTTATGTTTTTTTAGTAAGTACGATTTGACGATTTTTCGAAAAAACTGTTTTAAAAACTGGTCAAAAGATCATGAAAGTCGTCGAAAATTTCGTTAAAATTTCTTCAAATTTCATAAAAATCAGTAAAAACTTCGCGTTAAAAAAGTCAAAAAAATCATAACAGCACATTATCAAAGTTGGTGCAAAGAAAAGCAAAAATTGTTCAAAATGTAAAAAAACTGCCTATACAGTTTGTTATAAAAATCGTTGAAATGTCAAAAAAATTGATATTTTCACAACATCGCAATTGATTTTGATGACAATTTCAACAATTGTTACCCAGGTTGAAAAACTTCTCCACAAGACGTGGGTGTGCTAAAAATTTTACCTGAATAGGAATATGAAAATAATTAGTGAAGTATTTTACGATTTTTCTCTACAATTTTTCCAAAAGTCAATTTTCTGGATGAATAAAGCATCCTATGAAAAAAAGTATGAGGATCAATAAAATTCTGAAAATAGACACAAAGTCATTGCAGTTTTTAAGTAATTTTATCAACTTTTCATTTTGAATAATTTTTTACAAAACTTCAAAGAATTTTCGTAATATTTCTGCAAATTAATTTTTCATGCTATTTTAACAATATTTTTACTTAGGCGATTGCAGTCACAACTACTTTCGCAACTTTCAGTTATTTCCAACTGTTTTTATGGCCTTTTAACGAGCAATTTTGAAACATTTTTACAGTTTATTGAATACCTCTGCTTTATTTTCACTTTGTCCACTACGATTTCGATATAATTTGATCAAATTAGTTCAAAAAGTGGTATAATTTGATCTAATTAGCTAGATAACTCGAGGTCAAGTCTTTTATGTGAAACATGAACTACTTAAAGATATAAAATTTGATCAGATTTGAATCACGGGATCCATTTAAACAACGGTGGCTCTGATCTAGTTGCATATATAATTTGATCGTCATGTTCTCAAATTAGATATAATAACAACTATGGCTGGTTTTTGGGGGGGGGGGGGCTGATTTGGAGTAGAATTATACCCCCAGGGTTCAAGAAAACTTATGAAAGTGTTGATCTCTTATCTGAAAAATCTGAGAAATTTTGCATTTTGAGCTAAAAATTTTGGAAAATGGCCCCCCTCGTCAAGATAACTTCCATTTGCCTCTGAATGTAGGTGAAACCCGATCGAAAATATTACTACAGAGCTAGATATGTAATAATGAATAACTTACGTCACCCTCCAAAGAGTAAATCCTAAAACCCAGCCTGATAACAACTTCAGGATATATCGACGTAACTACGAGTACAATAAAAACTTTGTAAGAGTAAGATCATGCAATCAGAATTGCTTCTGTGTAGTGTGTACATCTTTAGCTATAGGTACATTTACATTTTTGCACTGATTTGCTTTATCTTGGAAAAAATGTGATCCAAGTGGATCTATTTACCTCTACACAGATCTGATTAGATTTGAGTAGACTTGAATAGATTCAAAAAGATGAAGACATTTCGAATTTGAAATTCGATCATCATCAAATACTTAACTCCCTATAATTTTTTCATGCGCTCCGTCTTGAAAACTATAATTTTCGAAAATAAATTCTCAAATTCCCAATAATAAATTGGTTAAAAGTGTTGAAAAAATTTACTACACACAACATAGCACAAAATTTTTCGAAGGAACCGGTTACTCTGGAGATAATAACGAAATTATACCCACTCGACACCTAGTTGACGCTCTTGTGCAAGTTACAGGCTGGCAGGCGACTGTCGACTTGAATAGAGTTCCAAAGACAAACGAATTTTTTTCTACGGGTACATTCTTGGTACGATTCATCTCTGGGCCGACAATCACTACCAGTTGCAGGCACATCGCAGCTACTAAATTCCACGCTCGTATTGTTTCAATTATAATTAATCCGACGACTACGCCGTACGCGCCAGGTTAAATTGAAATCAGGATACGTTCTCTCGGCGAAGAAGATTAATTAAAAAATCGATTTTTTAATTTACAATACCTACGTATGTAGGTAGGTAATAGACACCAGTGCCTATGTATACGTATACTCGAGATACAGACACGCGGAGACAAGCCGAGGAGAGAAAAGAGAAATAAAGGTCGCTAGCCCGCCGGTACTTCGACGAGGAGAGTTTTCCCTTTTATTTTGTTGTCATCTCTGGCTTATGAAACTGGTATTCTTTTTCATTTCGGACAAACAAACGCGCGCGAAAGGCCTCCGGGGCAGCGCCACACCGTAACAGTATTGTAAACGCCACCGTAACGAATTTACTATACTATTAAGAGTAGTGCTTCTAAAAATCATTTACCGGAGTGATTCTCAATTTATGTATAGTACTCGTATTAGTACCGTATACTATACCAGTTCCTATACCATATAGATGCGTTACATGAGCTGAATCATCGTCGTCATCGTATCTTTACCAGCGATATTATTGCCTATATGCAGGTGGAAATATAACACCTCGTCCTTCCCATAACTATACTCGGCTAATTACTCGTCTAGATACATTTTCCTCAAATATAATATACGAAATGAACTCATGCAGTATATGTGCCATACCTCTTACACCATCCACCCATCTATCATCTTGGTAAACTTATACCTACGATCAGCGCACGCCATAACCAGATTCAATTTACTCATCAACGACTACAGTATTCCCTCATACCCAGACAGCAAAAAATACACGTATGTTGGATTTTAAAGCACCGAGCGCACCAGCCATCTCAACATGTTAATTATTTTACAAAGTCATTCGAAAATAATTTTACAAATACCTCGTCGTTATTACTCTGCAAATCTTCGCTAATCGCCTGATTATCCTGATGGATGAGCACGAACGAGACGTCGTTGTTATTGTGATGATGTGCAATTTGCAACTTTCTTGGAGATAAGGCGCCCACGTCTACGTCATCCGCATTAGGAGAGTCCATAAATTTACGTTTATTCGTCGATGAAATTATCACGTCGTCTAAAACGTCACCACCGCCTTTTTGACCACCGGTCACTGAGTTCCGAGGACTGTCGCACGTTTCTAATTCTCCATTATCCATTATATCGCTTCAAGGCCTTTGACGCAGCTTAATTTTTCTCTTGGTATAGATTTTCAAAGATATTTCACACCGATGAAATTGAATTTAGTGATGATGTACTTCTTTTCTTCTTTAGGTTCGCCAACCATGAGCTAAACGTTCAAAATCCATCAACATTTTGCAACTTGGATCTTTTTGGTATCGCGTAGTCTCTTGTAATTTGAAGTCGAACGATTGTCGAGCCTGTAATAGATGTTGATGTGATCGAAAAAGAGAAAAAACACGAGATTGGCCTAAGCCGGCATCTTCGTCCGAGAAAAGGTAAAAAAGTTGGCATTCTTTCAAGTAGGTACGCGACAAAAATTATTTGAATAAATTATCTGTACGCTCGAATAAAATACTTCCGCAAAAAAAACTCCTCGTTTATTATAATTATATAAATTACTCGCTCGTCAATTTGTTACCAGGGAAGTGCAATCTTTTTCGGCAATTATGTAAGGTGATTTGACAAGTACTCGATAAAGTTCGCTATAAAATAATACGATGTGATTTGTAAATAAATGCGCAATATGGAATTAATATTTCGCAAAATTTTTGATTTTAATCGTAGATTCAGAATCACGAGAATGAAAATTGAGCATAGAATTACATAGAATCGATCACGATAGATTAAATTGGTACGAATTTTGCCTAAATTCGATAATGAAGGGACTATGGATATCAAGTTTTCCAAGTTTTGTATCTATTTTATATCAAATTACAGAAATTTATTAGTGTAAGCAAATCATTTGAGGTCCTCAAAAAATTCTGAAAAAACCGAAGCACGAAGAATAACTAATTTTGGAAACCAAAGAAATTTTTCATGTATCACAGTGCGATTACGCAAAAAATTGCTAAAAATTTCTAAAAGTTTAAATTTTTCAATATAATTTTTACTCGTACAGCATCCTATGTAAATTTGTGACATACTTAACAAGCTTAATAAAACTCGATCGTTAATAAAATACACCCCCTTACCCTTCAGCCGGCAGCTACACACCTGCAATTTGAATTCTAAGCATTAATTCATCAACTAGGTCCAAAATCTAACCAGTTCTCTCGTTTTTTTGACCACGTTCACCGAACAGAAAGTAACCTAGACCCGTTGGCCGAGCATATTTTCGCAAGTACCTTAAACTAGTTCGTCCGTTACAAAATATCGCGCACTTGGCGATAAATCCGCGAAATTAGTTGGCCAGTTTTGATTAATTAAAACCCAACTCGTAAATCTTTTAAGCCAGCTTCACCTGGAAGCTGAAGCATTCTCTTGAAACGGGTAATCGCCCTAATAACAGCATTAATATAATATTTATACGATCGTATTAACTTCGCGGATGCCATAAAAAATAAGATTATATTTTGATCGTGGTCAGCGGACCTTCGACGAAAGCATATTAATCTTGCCAAAACGTAACTCGTTTAGTTTATGTCAAGTTTAAAACATTTTTCGAGATTCCAATTCGGAATCTCGGCAGGTAGTTTTTCCGAGACTTTCATAATTATATGTTTCCTAATCGGGATATTATGCTACATTTTATTTTAATGAGCATTCGTCAGTATACACATTGCACAGTTTCCTAATGTTTTGTATAATCATTATAATAATTACATCGAAATCTGGTCGCTTATAAATAGAATTTAAATTTGGAAAAATTAGCAATTACCGAACAAAAATCACTTCCAAGGTATTCGAGTTTGATAAGGTGTGAAATTTTTCCAAACAGCATAAAATGAAAAATATGTGTTGCTTTTTAAAATCACAGCCTCGAGGAAATCTTTCATGACCTACACCATCAGATTTTCTAATCGACGTACAATATTGAAGTTCAACTATCAAAAGGTGATAAAATTCTAAATTAAGCTCGAATTTGTCAAAATTTTGACATTTCTTTGATACTGATACATTTCACAAGGCATCTAATCATTTTGAAGCAAAATTCTCGCAACCCTTGAAAAATCACAGTATGCCCATGGCCAACTTCTTTACCAATAGTTCATTTCTAAATTCTCGAAAGCCGGCAAAAAGGCCAAAAAATTTCTAAAATCAGCGTAAGAGACGCTCGTGTTACATACGATAAGGCAGATTTTGACTCCACGTGTTGTTTAATAGCGGTGCTGCAGCCGACGAAATCTCCAATCTAAGGTGCGAATCCAGTTTTTTTTTCTCATCCACCTGTGGGCTCGGGTAGCCCGCAGCTATACGTCGCGATACCGTACCGAATACTACACGAACACGCGCACGCCCCTGCCCGGTAAATTTGCTCGACACCCCTACGAAGGGCTCTACACGAAACACATTTTAGTTCGCGAAAAAATGCGCTTCGCACCGAAAAAATTTGAAAATCGACAAAAAAAGGGCCAGCTAAGTCGAAAATAACGGATAACGCGATAATATTACCTCCCACCATATCATGTTTATTCGCTGGTCAACCGAATACTATTTTATAATGCTTCGAGCTATCTAAATAGATAGTATGTCTGGTTGGTTAGTTGCGGGGGAGGTAGAGGGGAAGTGGTTTTTGTGCAGTAAAATCTTAGGTACCGGAGTCGGACGCGCGCGATAATGCCGCTGCCTACAAACGTACTCTGGTACTAAATACAGACGGATACCTGTCTATCTTCGTTTCTCTCTTTCCCTCTCGCACCCATCTCGCATCCGAAACGTGCAGAGAAAAACTGGATTTCGAACTAGAAAAGACGCGTTTGAGAAATGGTACTGTAACGTGTGTAGATATTTGCCGATTGGGTCTTTTTCAGTTTACAGTTCAGGCTCCGAGGCTATAGGCGATGAGTTGCATCAAAATAGCCAAAGTAGCGGTTATTTCAAGGCAACGGAACTGCCAATTTTGTTTTCACGGATTGCTCCGGAGTCAGAATCCTTTTATCAAATAAGACGATGTGGACTGCGGCTATACAGTTGAACTCGTTGAATTGGAGATTTCGAACTTAAAAATTTAGCAATTTTCAAGGATCCTGAAATTTCCCCTGGACCACTTTTCTGCCATTCTCACTTTACCTTACAATTCTTTGCGTTTTACTGAACGTTCCATAAGACAGGTAATGTAAAGTTATGCTAACGTCATCATTTTGTGTAAGCTTCAAAATTGCCTTAATCTTACCTCATCTTATGGACTCGCTAAACAATTTTTTCCAAAAAGAATTGATCAGTTTTCTGAGAAGTTAACGAGACATCAAGTTATTCACCAATTCATAAACTGTACAGGATACATACTAGAATAATCAAGGGTGGTGCTTCTGAAATGAAATCTTCAAATAATCCAGACTATTTTGAAACTGGTGAGACTTCAAAACTTCAAGAAGTCTGCACACATAAAGCGCAGATTGTCGGAGGAAAACATTTTTCTAAATCCAAATCAATTTCATTTAGGATCACATCTTCCATTCAGCGCTTCATACCTGCAAATCCCGTAACCTCCCAGGTTTGTGTTACCTATTGAGCCATGCACACTTCTGCACCATCCCAAATCACCCAGACAAGTTACACTTTCACTTGACAATTTAAATGTTTTCAATGATAAACCATTTAGCATAGGTGAAAAAAAATTATCATACAAGATTTAAATGCATATTACGCGTACACGGAATTATGACAGAGACTGGCGCTTAATGACAATATATTATGTACATACATTGTCAACCTAGTACCATCATCGTTCCATCGTCGTCGTTCTTGTAGTCGTCGTCGACGACGTCGCCATTGTATGGCGTTGAATTAAAAATACACGCTGTGCTCTTCAAGGATTGCTCGATTTTAATATACACCTTTAGAAATACACGCCATCGATGGGCGCTTCAATAAAGAGAGACAACAGAGATCAGAATCTGAACCAAATTACTTCTCTGCCTTTATTATTCCTCGATTGCGTCTAAAAAGAAAATTGACTCTACGGCGTGTACGCGAAGAGATACCCTCTTCACTCCGTTTCCGTTAAACTAGACACGGTGCATTAAAGTTTTAATACGAATGATTTTAAAATAGAGTGCATACATAAAAGAATCACGGCCCTGTTAATATTGGCGCGGCCTTCTATCTCCCAAACAGCATGAAAGGAAATTTTACAGCGCAATATACCTTCGCAGTTGAATTATCCAGTCGCTAATTGCGCCGCGCCGCACAACTCATACTTTAATTTGCCTTTTCCAAGGTTACATTTGCCGAAAATTTGACTGATAGTATTTCCAATTGCACGAGGATGGACTCGTTATAATGAAAATCGTCCGGAAACTCTTGATCCCTTCAAAAAGGTGAGAAAACCGGTATCATACGACGATACGGGTGCTTTGGACAACAATATCAAACCCCCAGTAAAATATTTCAACGATGAAATGAAAGACTGCGCCGCCATCTATGAGGTCAACAATGAACATACATTAACCATCAACGCACTCTCTCTTCAACTCATGAGTATTCGAAATGCACACAGTTCAATCTTTAAGAACTAGAGAGCGCATGAAACGAGCCAACAAGTGGCGCCTAAAATGATATTAAATGTATATAAATACAATATACCGCGTAACTGATTAATACATAATACTTTCTATAGATGGCGCTGTAGAGCATCATATTGAAAAGAGCTTTTGAATCGTCAGTGATAGAAGTGCCAGCACAAACCTTCTAAAATTATTGAGACCAGCGTTTGATTATTGCAGTATCTTCACATTTTTCACTGCCCATTAATTAGTGTGTCCAAATGTCGGTTGTACTAAAGCCCTTTTCTGGAGCGTAAATCATTTCCTTTTCTTGATGCCCTTCTTAAAACATACGCCTTTTTCAAACAGGACTGCTTTGAGATTTGGAAAAAACTGTGACAAGTTTTAAAACAGCATGTTTACTCACTCACGTATTGTACTTTATCGATCAGTCTTTAAATACCACAGTCGACGATGATCGAGTGGTAGGTACTCAGTTACTTTCAGAAGTTACCCTGTCGATAAGACGATGACCGATGATGATCCAGCAGTACTGGATTAGTCTGAATACTGCATGGGTATGATACTATGTCGATCAACCATGGTCGATGATGATCGAGCAGTACTTGGTCACTTTGAGTACTGTATGGGTATGCTACTATGTTGATCAATCGCGGTCGGTGATCGAGCAGTACTGGGTTACTCTTGAGTATTGTATGGGTATGATACTATATCGATCAACCACTATCGATGATGATCAAACAGTATTTGGTAACTTTGAGTACTGTATGGGTATGATACTATGTTGATCAACCACAGTTGATGATCTCTCTTTGGACCCTCATGGAGGACCACCCACTCGCCTCAAAAAGCTGTGATGAATGCTCTACCATCTTTTATGAGTGAACATCCCTGGTATACTCACAAATAGCTAATTTTCTGCTATTTTTAATAAATAAAAATTGTGTGTATCACATATATCCAAGTTTCCCTTTTTATCTGCGAATGCGCTTGGGTTAATACGTCCCCATTTTTTTAATCCCAGTCAATACTGTAACCACTCAGTCACTCTCCTTGGACCCTATAATACATTTAAGTAAACTTTAGACGTGATTCAAAAACAGTGGATGCTAACTGCTCAAACACCCTTAGATTACTATTAGAAGTTGGAACTCATACTTCTGATGACACTAGCCATTTACATGGAAAATTGAAGTAAAAAAGTAGCATAATTCTTGAGATTTTGAGAAATTCCTGCAAAAGCATGAATGTAATATCTTGCAAACAAACCCATTCTTGGGTATTGCAACACTCTAGAAACCAGTTCACGATTCATCCATAAAATTATACTTAGCGACTTTTCTTTAATTTTGACGATGTTCCATCATAATATGTAATTTATCTGTTATTTTAATACTTTTTTGCAACATTTCAAACAATGGACCAAGCAAATTACAAGGAATGTCTGACTCTATCTCCATTCATGATTCGCTTTCAAGTATAATATCTGAAGTAAATTAGATTAAAAAATCGACGCGTGCAACTTTTAAAGGCACATAAGAATTTTATCTCCAAAGTAGTCAAATTTAGTAAAGATATTAAGGTAACCCTTTTCACAAGTGATTAACTTGGGAAGAAAGTTTTCATGAAAAGATGTCACTTTAGGCAATTTACACGAAACGGCACAGCACCGACGCGTACATAATTAGCAATCGTATGCGTGGCTGTTCAACTTCGCTCACAAAAGTTTGAGTTCTCTTTCAAGGTGTATTTTACTTCGAACGCTTCGGCTCTCCAGTGAACACTAAATAGATGTATTTTCTCACCGGAAAACACCAACACTTGTTCCGAATTAATAATAATGTTTGTTCTGTCTGCGAGAGGGCGGCTTTATAAGGAAAAAAATACCCCTAGTGTAAGGGTATCTCGGCACATATGAGATTACTTATCACGTATCAACGCCGCGCCTCCACCAGACCGACCTAATAAATTCATAAAAACTATTTAAAAACGTAGTAATTATCGCACAAGCCGTGGTTCCAAAATCATCCTGGTGGTATAATATACTGTGATTCTTTTTATTGTATTTTCGCAAAACAAAACCAATTTCATTAACCCAAATCACGTATCCAAACGCTATAACTAGACCACGTTTCACTTCTATTCACATGGTCACATCACAAAAAAGGTAGGCGTTGCTCGGCAATCCGTTGCGGTATCCAACGTTCGGCAAATAAGAAAAGAAAAATTGATTATTTAACAAAAGAACCTAGCCAGATTGACCGCTGGTCACCACACATATTGCATATAGAATCGAACCCCGACCCCGTTCGCCATACCGCCCAACGTGCGGTACGACGAGGTGATTTTTATAATTTCAAATCACGACCTGTACGCTCGAAATTAGATTTTCGAAAAACCGCAAATTGGCTCATCCTTAGAGGGTAAAAAAATTTAAGAATTTGGATTTTCTATAGGTAAACTTCATAAAGTAACCCAAGTTTAATTCTTAACATTAGCAAGAGTTTGAAAAAATGTTAAAATATGTTCGCACGTTTAGATATTTTTTCCCCTTTTAAATGAGTTAGGTGCTTGTTACCTGGCTTTGAAGGATCTGAGTCATTTTTCGCAATATATTGTACAACCTGTTTCTACTGGTAGTATACACATCTACTTATCTAATAACCGCATGAATATTATTCAGTTATAATGGTGCCGGAAACAGTTCTACACATTGCTTTCTATAAATCTTTCTGCAGTTGATGGCCTCGCCGAGAATGCCGAGATGAGATGAGATGAGGAAATAACCACCGAAATTAATTCATAGTCGATTGTTTCATGAATGGATTCAGCTATATACACATTCCTTACATGCATGATAAATATAAAAGTGTGGAAAAAATCACGCGAGTCAATTATGAATTCTGATTATTGATGTTGTAATCGATGATCTGATTGAGGAGGTACCTACCACCGAGAACGGATACGAAGTATCTCAAGGACTCCTGCTAAATTTAATGGAAGATCAACTCGAAATAGAAGCAAGTAACTTGAGAAAAATGATGATTAAAATTTTGAAATATTTAAATTGATTAAGAGGAATGAAATGATACAATCAAATGGAAGTAAAATTTGAAATCTGAAGCAAAAAAAACTCAAGGCTCAGAATATTTCACGGGCTCATCTATTCGTAAAAACTCAAACATAATTCACATTTTTTGTAACGCAAAACCTTGGGTTAAATTTTACTTGAAAGGCTAAAACTTGTATAATTGTCAAGAAAAATTGTACAATTCTTGAGATATCTTGAATTTTCTCGGAATTTTTGAGAAATTCTTGCAAACCTAAGAAAATCTTACGTGTTGGCAAACTTCGGATATCAGTAAATGCACTCGAAGTTGAGTTTTTCAATACCCTTTTTTTCGCCCTTAAGGTTAGGAAATCTTATGTTTCAAAATATTTTCTCCTAGAAGGTATCCTATCAAGCATTTTCAAGATGCCTTTACGTTTTAAAAGATTTTTAGCATTTTAATCCATATCTGTAGAGCATTTTATACCCTATTTTATAGTTTTCCACTAGATTTTAGGTCCTTTTTTAGATTTTTCAGAAATTTTAATCATTTCAACGAAAATCTAACTCAACACTGGGTTTTTTAAACCCATTTTCTTGTTAATTTTTCGGAAAGATTGTCAAATATGATTCAATTCAGAAATTTCTTTTCAATTCTTCCAAGAAACAAAAAAATGAATTGGTTGATCATCCATGCCTAGCTGTATGTAAGGTTTACCAACAATGTTATGAACTCTTCTGGGTCCCACTTCAAAATCCTTAAAAAATGATACTCGCTATTTCAGCATACCTACCTGTATTTTTAGATTTTCGGTATATTTTTAAACATATTTTTGGATTTTAAGGCATTATTAAAGCATATTTTGACTTCTTCAAAGCATGTTTTTCGTAAATTTTTTGTCCCTGAACGTGAAATTTGATGAATAGGGCCTGCTGCCTACGTTCATATATTTGTTCATCTTATTTTGGAGATAAAATAGATGTAGTTATCTAACGCTTGTGACAAACTGATCAAAGCTATTCAGTTTTTCTGAAATTCTATAAGCATGAAGTTCAAAATCCTTTTTTCTAAATACCTGCTCAACTACGTCATCTCCACGTCTACGCTTTTCCACATGTTTAATCGTGCTCCTACTACTAAATCATCAAAGAGCTTTTGATGTTGGGCTCATTTTATGGCACGCAACGAGAATATGGAAAAATTACTTTCCAGGAAAATTCTTTGAAAATAATCTAGGGTTCATTCAATTACACGTAACTTTTTTTCATCATAATTTCGCTTTCAACCTTGAACGAAGATGAAAAAGTTGGCAAGAATGAGCCGACAATGAAAGATAAAAGCTTGCAACTGACATATGAAAGCTAAGTTGGAGCTTTAAATATTTTATAGAGCAAAAATATGGAAAAGTTACACGATACAATTAACGCTGCGAATTTCGTACACTCGAGTCATCTTCAAAGTTGAATTCATTTATAAAGAATACGCTGCGTCTTATTATGGCCCGTGCTCAGGCGTCAATTAAAATTATATTTTTATAGACCTAAGGCCTCTGATAATGATTTCTTTTTCAATCGTTAATTTTTTTCTAAAAAGTGTACGCAGCTGACGATAAAGTTGTACATAGATGAAGTTTTCCAATCGAAGCCCGTAATTATCACTTGGATATCGCCTCAGGTCACGAATAAGAATTAAAATTAATAAAGATTCGGATTATTTCCTCGTCCTCGTCTTTGGATAATTTGTGTAACGTGCGCTCAACGCCATTTCTATGAAAAACTTTCACGCTGAAGTATTGGAAAAACACATGGATACTATTCATGCTATTTGGAAGGTGAAAAACGCACGACGATCACGATACGTAAATACATATTTCCCACGAACTGACTGATATTTTGACGCCGTTCTTTGATATGACGATAATTCGATTAAATGGTCATTTTTACAAACAGGCGCCACCAACACAACAACGATGAGCGCAAACTGAATGGGCGTTTATTTCAAAGTATAAACGTGGTCCTATAATTAGAGGGGTTATATCGTTTATATACCTCCTTCTTTCATAAAGCACCGTCGTCTACTCAAACAAAATCCCAAAAGGAAGTAACTTTTCTAAAAGCCGCAGCCGCCGCGATATTCTACGAGTCGCGCGTTTACAAATAATCACCACTTTGGCAAAATTACAGTCTCCGTTTTCTCCTCGAATATATTGTACAGATTAGTAGAAAATTTTCAAACCTATCGTGCCTAATGTTTTCGCATGATATTGGCCAAAAATTATGATTTAACCTTCGAATTGGCAGGTAAGATTCGATTGTGGGAAGGGGCTGTGATACCGTAGTGAAGAAAAAAAAACCTTGCAATTATTTACCTTGAATTCGCGCATCATTTAACTAATAAGTAAAACGTGAATACCACAGTTTTGCAACAATAGTCATTACCTATACTAAGAATCCTAAATTATGATAAGTGGCGTAACATAGTTTTTTTTCAGAAGGTAGGCGTTCGATATTTTTAACGTTTCTACCAATCAATGACGATGGCTAATCCTACTAAACTTTAAATCAACATTTTGTGCAAAATTAGTATAATTTTTTTCAAAAAACTTGTGGTAACTCAGAAGTTACAAATCATAAATTAAATTGACCCAAATTCTGATAAACATGCTTTCTTGAGCATTTTCATAATTTGCAATGAAATCAACCTTCTTTCCACAGATAAATATGCCAAAAAAATTTCAAAACAAATGGCCACTTCACCACTTCACAGTGCAGCCAATCACCACAACCTGGAAACATTTTCCAAATCCTAACCTTATAATTTTTCTTAGCTTAAATACCTCTGTAAAAAATTTCTCCAAGATGATATCTTTTCATCTGTTAATACTAGTAATTAGTAATCTAAAGATCTAACGACGGTTTCGTCTAAATTGGGCGGGATTTTTTAGTGTTTCGTTACTATTAATCTTATAAATGAGATAAAATCGTAATGTACCTGGTTACACTGGTATTTGGATATGATAAAAAGTCCGATTAATTGCAGGGGTTAACTTATACGTTAGTGGTTTTTTTATTTTACGCGTTCGGATATACCGATGGTAATTTTTAAGTCTCTCGTAAGCTCGGTGATGTTACATTTAGATTTTGTCTGGGTGGTAACATTATTTTTATGCGCCGATTAATCATGATCTCGTGTAATGTCGGATGGTTAATGACCAGCAGGCATTTGTACAGTTTGTTATTGTTTTTCAGGTGTATGCACTTGGTTCTTTGGCCTCTTCCGAATAATAATTTGATTAGTGCGAATATCGATGAGATAAGGTGATTTGCAGGTAAGACCAAGTGATAGGGATAGGACTGCGTTAACCTATACGATTTATTTTTATTCGATGGTCTTGATGGCCAAGTACCTTTAGGCTAATTTTAGGATATGGAAATAAATATTTTAAACATAGAACCTTCCATTCAAGTTATCAAAGGATTCGAAACGGAATTGATACTAGAACAGTATAATTTTTACATGAACGAATTGAATGATATTAGATGACGCAAAATAATGTTACACGATGAAAAATTGCAAACATTTTTCAAAATTTCGTAGACTCCCTACTTCAGAGTTGTTTAACACGCATCAAAAATGTTATCAAAATCACAAAATGGCATAAAAGTAAATCAAAAGTCGAAAAAAGAAAAAAAAGAGTTATTTCCATAAAAATCGTAGAAAATTTGGTAAAATTAGATAACATTTTGAATCATTTGAGATTTTTTCATTAAAATTAATTAAAGTACTTATAAGCAATAATTATTATTTTTCATTTAAATTTCATAAAACAATCCAAAAACTGATAAAATATTTAAAAAATGTAGTAAAATGTAGTAAAAGATTTAAAAATTCGTAAAAATTGTTCAAAATTTGAAAAAAAGTTGAACGAGCTAATGTCCCATAAGTAATATGAAAGTTGATGAAATATCACGAGATAGGAATAAAATTTGTCCAAATGGCAAGAAAGATGGTTAAATTATAGAATTAAAAAAAAAATCATCAACAGAGGTACCGCGCAAAATGTCACAAAAATTACATGAAATAATATTTAAATAATTTAAAATGCGAGAAAAAAGGTTAAAATTTCATAAAAATTGTTGAAAGTGGGATAAAAAATATTGAAATTGTTGATAAAATTGGTCAATATTGAACAGAATTCAATTTTTTTGATATTGGAATCAATTTCCAAACATTTTAAAATAATTTTGACCTAATTTAAACGATCTTTACAACAATTGAAACAAACTTTTGAACAATTTCAACAATTTTTACAACGTTCCATAACCATACTCATATACTCAATTAATTTTTACAATAGGTAATTCAAACAAGAGGAGGTTTTTAACCCTTTTTCATAATTTTAACATGCATATAAAAATTTGTATAATGTTAATGTGACGTTGGCAGATGACTTTTTGGATTTGGAAATTTTCAGATATTTTAACTTGTCAGAATCCTAAAAGTCAAATGTCTAAAAATTTTCAAGTGCAAATGAGGCAGAATTTTCAAATTTTAACTACATACAAAGAGTGAAGATCTCTCAACTATCTTTTGGACTTTGAAAATTTTAGAAATTATTAATGTTTGTGCTCGAAAAGATTAAGCCTAAAACAGTTTTTTAGTGAAACGAATAAATTAGGATTGGTTTTGAAAATTTTGTTTCCACGGACAAATTTTTGGACTTGAAAAATTTAAGACTGTAAGAACGGTTCAAACATGATAAAAATTGCTAACATTTTCATTAACATTTAAAATATTATTGAAGCGGTCAAAAAAAATCATGAAAATTGTGGAAAATATTATTGAAATGGTCATCATAAAAATCAGGCCGAAATTGTAAAAACTGTCAAAAAATCATGAAAAGTGGTGAAAAGGTTGTGGAAATGTCATAAGAAAATTATGAAAACCGTCGAAAATGATGTTAAAATTGTCAAAATGTTGACAAAAATCAGCAAAAACATTATAAAAACGTTCCAGAAATCATGAAAATTGTCGAAAATTTCGCAAAAACTGTTCAACTAATTATAGAATTTGATGAAAATGTTGTTAGAAATGGCCAAAAAATCATAAAAACTGTCAAAACTCTCATAACAATTGAGGATGCAACAGGAGGTGTTGCAAACGACCTAATCCAAGTGTTATCAATTCTCACATGATTTTGTGAAACAATTTCGTGAAACAATTTCAAGACATTATATGATTTTTAACAAATTTTCGTTAACTACTTCAAAAAAATCCAAGGATATTTCCTCATTCTAAATACCTCCATATTATTTTCAATGATTTTTTTAATAGGTACCATTTAAACAATTTTCACATTATTTTGAACCAGATTATTTGTGGATAATTGCATTGCTTCATACTATTCCTTATTAGCTGAATAAAAATTCAGCCAACAGCTTGAAAATGATGTTACAAACCCATCAGTCTATAGTTATAGGTGCAGGGTACCACATAATTTAAAAAAAATGATTTCGATTGCATCAGCAACTTCACAGAAATAGAACCCATATAAAGGCGAGGATTCATAACCCGATTTCTTTGATTTCTAACACTAGTAGTAGTAAGCTGACCATTTACCCAAAATAGTACAAAATTCAAAATGAAAACTTACCCAAGAGGACGAACAATCGGAAGACGTTATCGGCTGAAAGGCTGGCATACAGCGAAACGTCATAATAACGCGTGTGAAAAATTGAATAAATCTTCGCTGCTTGGTGTCTTATACTCGAACGTAATTCTGCAATGAAACATATACGAACGTGATATTATCCGGTTATTAGTTAATCAATTAATCACCACACTAGTTGCGGCGAATCGGTTGCTGGTAAAAATTTCATCGTGCAACATCACGCCACTAATTAAGATCTCGCGCGCGAGCCCGAGCGCGCGTATTGTTTAAAATTTCCATTTCGGAGTTTGAATAATCATAGAGAGAAAAGCAAGCCACTCGTACTGGCACAGGCACAAGCACAGGCACAGGCACATGTACCTATACAAGAAATCCAATAAACGCTATTCGTATATACCAAGTAGTTAAACACATTCCACAAATACTTTCACGTCTCAGACTTAAGCCCATGCTCGAACTAATAATTTAACTGGTTGTAGTTGTCTAAGAGTAATTGGTTTTTGTGTTATCCGCGTAATTCGGGTCCTGCCGCAGTTAAGACGGTCGTAATAAACGTGCACACTGCACACTGGTAAACTTACCTGTTAATTATATACCTGAAACGTATCACAGGGGGGTGGATACGATTGGTCAGAATGTTTTATTAATAGTTTTCGCTCTCGTCTTACGCATATTTTATTCCACATATTATTCGTTTCGTCTTCGAATTTTTTCAAAACTGATCAATTCGGAAATTCATTCCTGAGACGAATTAAAATTTTTTCTACCTAGGTGGATATCCAAGGTACCCTTTTTCCGGTGATACGGTTCGGCTTCTTTTTGAAATACTTTTTGTATTATCGAAACAACATTTTTTAAATTTTACAAAAGTAATTGAAAATAACACAATGATTACAACTTCGTCTGCGTGGTGATGATTGGTTGCAGAGGCGGATCTAAGGAAAAGGATCCAGCCCTTGAAATGTGTCAAGAAGTTCATTTAAAATTTTGAAAAATTATTTACACTACCTTCCCCTTCTTCATTCTATATTATTGTCACCTTGGTGGAAAAAAATTTGAACTTGATTTTTCAAGTACTTTTTTCAGAAAAGATTGAAAAAGAAACATTTTTAAACATCTACAAAACTTTAAAAAATTAGCAGAAAATTGAAAATCACAAATAATGCACCGAGTTGAACTTGAAATTTACAAAAAAAAGTTGAAAATATTAAAAATTAAGAAGATAAAATTGTAACGCAGAAAATGTCTTATAGTCCGTGCAATTTATTTATGCGGCTGAGTTTTCCGAAACAATTTCGTTGCCTCGCGAGAACCCGCGACGAAAAATTAAAAAACAACGGGAGATGCGCGCGCACAATCGCATAAATAAATTGCACGGACTATAGAAAAGCTGTGGTTTTCATTATCAACTTCAAAATAATTCTTTAACTATCGCAAAAATTTCACCTCAGATAATTAAAATTAAATTAAGTTTTTGAAAAAAATCAAACTGTATCATCACAAATATCTGAAGAACCGGTTCACAAAAATAAAATAGGTGCGCAACATTTTTTGTATGTTTTGAGTCATTTAAAAAAGGTTCTTTGCGATTTTTACGTACCTGCAATACATATTCAAATTACTACAGAGCATTGAAAGTTTTCGAGGAGAATATCTCGAGAACCGGCTCACAAAAATTAAATAAGTACATAACCTTTTTTGCGTGTCTTCTTGAGTTTTATAAAAAGATTATGCACAATTTCACGTAACTCCTTTATTTACGGTGCCAGAGGTATTTGAAAATTTTAATCGCGAATATAACTCGATAACTCTCCTGTGATAAAATTTTGAGGTCTTTATCTTACTCCCACCCCCTTCAGGATGGTCAAATGCGTTTTTTCGTAACCTATATAAATTTTTACTTTCTACATTCTCAACCGAATTTTTTCAAATTTTCAGGAATGATGGGCCCTATCAAGGACCATTTTTTGAATTTTTAAAAATTTGTTTAGAATGTTCCTTGGTCAGATAATTTTTCAGAATTTTCTATACGGATGGAAACCGTAGAAAATTGATTTTTTCCACCACCATCAGCCTAAATTGGAACCAAATTCATTCTTCTTTTCCATTTTTTCACTTTTAAAAAAAACACCTACACGAATGGCACCATTTTGGGAACCACGATCTCCTCCGAGATAATCTAGGTGCCTAAAACTCATGTTTAAATATGTTTCAAGTTGATATTTATCATGTAAGTATTGCAATTTCAACAAAATTGACAATTTTTCATTTTTTTAAACCTATTCTCACGAATTGGGTACCTATTTTTGATTTTAGAAAGTTTTACACAAAATCATTTAAAAATTTAAAATTCTCGGTTTTGCTGAAATTTTCAGCTTAGTTATTCATTCAATTATCACGAGATTGATCGTCTGGACAAAAATTTAGTATATCTTCAGGTCAATTTAATGATAGCGAATTTTTCGATTTTCGAAAATTAGCTAAAAAGTGTGGTATAAATACCTATGATTTCATGTTCGTTAGATCGGTTGCTGGACTTTTTGCTATGTAAATAAATTTCTTAAATTGCGATTCCTCACATATTCATTTCTCACGAACTTCTATTCTATCTTGAACAGTTTCAATTTATTTTATTCTTAGTATTCCAAATGCTGATTTCATCAATTTGATTTTCACATTCAATAGAGCTCAGTCAGCATCTAGGTATTTCTCTGCCCCTACTCTGATTACCTGACGGTTTACGTATCACACATCACTACAAATATCATAAGGGACGAAGGACGAAAGCCAGGACACATCTACAGCTACGGACACATACACAAGTATGTAGGTAGCCTAGGTATTTCATCCTCATTCAATTACATTCAAACTTGATACGTATAATTAACTAATAAAAGAGCTGAAAAGTATATACCTGTACGATATTTTTACCTACACAAACATCACGTACTTATTTACTTTTTACCTGTGTCCTTTACGCAGACACAAATATAGTAGGACCGAACGCACATTAAATTTACTAAATTACAGTGTCATTAAATTCAAATAAAAATCACACACAAGCGATCCATTATAAAGCAGCGCAACGTGGTTTCGAGTATTTCCAAAGAATTGAAGTGTGAACGCGGATAATAATTAAGGTTAAGAGATGAGATATAGGTGCTGGTGCTCTTTTTACCTCAAAATAAATTTACCTTTTGGGATACCGCGTCTCGAAAACCTGTGATTAGTGTTTATTTGGCTGAGGAAAAAATCTCACAAAATGGGTAAAATTTTTGTCTCTGCTGAAGCTGTGTAGTATTAAGGACAAGAGATTCGATAGTCACGCGATCTCAATCGAAGAATAAAATAAGTAATTACCGACAATTAATTTCCGCATCGACGACCACGACTCGGGGTGGCTTTTAGATCTCGCAAATGGTATAGAAAAATCATCGGAATGGGTGCGTTGGGTAAATTCATTGTCACGCTAGCAACACGAATGCACTCTCTTATACGTATACGTACAAGATATTCTAATAATTGCACCTGTACTAGCGTAAATTAACCAATACCTATGTAATTATTAAAAATGGAAACAATTAAAAAGCTCGTACTTATGCTATGCATAAAAATTCTACACAAATATAAATCTTTTTCTTTTTTTTCCTAACAATTTTATCATCGATCGAGAATCGAAACTACAAACACTCGAACAGTTATCATATTTTTAAATTACACCTTACATACCTATACAACCTTCTGTATACGCGAGGAGAAGAAAAAAAAGGAGTTCATTTAAAACAGACCGAAATGAACAACCATTAGATAACGGCAGATAATCCGTACATAAACTTTACAAAATGCTACATATATGCTGCCTAAACCTCATGAGCATCTCGGCTTTTAATATGGTAGACATGAAGCGATACATCTACCGTGTGTTAATTTGCATTTATAATAATACACCTTCTCCAACATAGATACACTTCTATGTACGCGGTACGACATACCGCGTATCTTATACCTCCTCGTACGTATGCGATACGTGTATAATTCGAGAAAAATAACCGCTGTCGCGAAGCTTTTATCAGATCGTAAAGCAAACAATAGAACAATGATTAATATTACGATGTACACTGTACAGTTAAATAAACAATAATTTAATGCCTCGTTTGAACGCGAGGCTTTTTCGCGGTTTGTTTCGAACGTGCTCGTGGCCCAAGTTTTGGGTCTAATTATTTCCATTTTAGGGTTCATTTTTAATTAGAAATAGGATCTGTACTGAGGGAATGAGTGACGAAGATTGTGCCAAATTGAGGTTCGTGAAGGAACTGAAGCGAGTAAGATTTGATTAAATTCTGTTGCAGTGAGTGAAAGATTTAATGTTCCACGAGTATACTCATTTCATTCGATGATGACCCCCCTCCCTCCCCCCTTGGACCACTCTGGTCATTTCTATTCCCATACTATCCATGAAAGCATAAAAAATAGAATATGCTTTTGCTCTTTCTGTTGACATTCCAACCTGACATTTTGTCTGACTTTATGTAATTGTAAGTTCAGAGAATCGTTGGACACAATGTTATCATATCTCGTGAAATGTCTAAAAGTCAAATTTTGAAACAATCTAAATTTTTCCAAGTTCAAAAGTCAACTTACCCTTTATACAATTTTTCAAAATCGGAAGTCAGAATTTCTAAAATTTTCCAAGTCCAAAAAATTGTTTAAAATTTAAAATTTTTTTGAAGTTCTGAAATAAGTCTTACAAAATGCCTAAAATTCAACATGATCTCTGAAATTTTCCAAGTCCAAAAAAGTCTGATAAAATGTTCAAAAGTCAGCGTGACGGAATTTCGTGACTTTTTTTGAAGGTTTGGTCAACGCAAAAGCATATCATCTGCTAAAATTGCTTATTATTATTTTTTTTTAAGAAACATCTCTTAATCATGGATATATTTTAGGGCTTTTATAAATCTCAAAATTATGACTCAAATTAGATATCACTAGGTAAATTTCAATTAAAATGTTTTGAATATTTAAGAAAACACACTTAATTATATCTTTCCATCAGTTCTTTGACAATTCTATACCTAATCATTTTTCACAAATCAATATCTTTGTCATTATTAACGTGGAAATGTTTGGGATGGTGGAGGGAGGCATCCAATCTAAAAAATATCAAAATTTGTAGCTAAAATAATATCGTCTGGTATAATTATATTTCACTTATTATAAAATTTTGTTTTTCTCAGTCTGGCAAAATGTTGAAAGGTTAACAAAATTTTAAAAAATTTGAAAGAATGTATTCAAATATATTTTGAGAAAATGATGAAAATATTTTATCAAGTTTTGACAGTTTGTGACTTGAAATGCAATGATTTCGGGGTAAAATGACAAAAAACTGATAGAAATACATCATTATGTGAAATCATTGGGGAAAACTGGGCAAGTATTGTAGTCTATTGCTATAGTAGCATGTACCTACTGCTTAAAAAAAACATGAAAAATTTAAGGTAAAAACGATTACACTTAAGAAATTTATCAAAAATCACTTCAATATCAATGGAGCAACACATAAATTTATGTTTTTATGTTATGCTACCTATCTACTTACAAATATACCTACTATTTTATACATTACAATTGTCTTTTTGAATTGAAAACTGATTTTTTTCTAGTTGATTGCACCCTATTAAAATTATTTTGAAAGGGGATTAAGGAGTATTGCCTCTCCCTGCACGATTGAAATGTTGGAAAAATGATGAAATTTAACCATTCGAACACCTTTTTTTTTGCTAATTTTACGTATTTTCAAAAAAAAGTAGAAATAAAAAATATTTTTACAAAAATATCATGACATTTTAATAAAAAGTCGTGCAATTATAATTCAAGTCATAATTTTTCGATCGAAGGTTTGAAATATTTCCATGATTAAGAGATTTTCCTTTCAAGGGAAAACTTGTACACATTTTTGAAAACTCGGTACACTTCGTTAACTGTTCAATATTTCGCCAGACTACACAAAATTTATTTTAAAAATATCAATCAAATAAGACATTACTCTTGGTTGAAATGCAAAAAATTCCTCCATGTTTTTTTGAGAATAACGTTACCCGGGTCTATAGCTAGGATTTTTTTAAATTATGGCAAATAAAGTTGTATTCGAGTCAAGGCATTCGGGGCATGAAAATTGGGTACAAAATTTTTGAATGGACGACATGCAATAGGTATACAATAGGTATCAATACCAGTAAGTGGAAAAAAACAGTTTAGGCCACCAAAAAATTATTATGGAAATAACTTTCAAAAACATAAATCAAAAGTAAGAGAGATTTTTGTTTCCTGAGCCAAGCGATGGCGAAATTTCTCAAACATTTTTGTTCAAAAAGCAAAATTTGGTCATTTCAAGACATTCAATACCTAATGTAAAAAAAAAATTACGAATGAAATAAAAATAGGAAAAAGATTGTTGTGATTTGAAAATATGTTGAAAAATGGGGGGGGGGGAGGAGAATCGTGAATTCAAATCAGGGCGAACGGTTACGATAACCAAAGCGTTGCCCAAGGTGCTAGCTAAGGTCCCTGATATTTCCTTCCGATGATTTCCTCAACATTTGAATAAAAAGTCGAATTGAATCGTCCTTGAATTTGGGTACCTTTCCTTAAATTTTGTGGACATTTCAAAAAAAAAATAATCAAAATTATTTTCCTTTGGAGCGTGGCATTATTATGAAATGTATTTATATGGAATTTCAGTCATTTCTTTTTTGGATCGACCCCCAGCCCTAAAACGAATTCGTGTTACCTAAAAAAAAAATTATTTACATCCACGCAAAATTTTAGAAATTACTCAAAATTTAATTACTTCCAAGATTTTTTATTTTGTATCAAGTTGATAAGATGATAATGGGTTAAGTAGTTTTATATTCAAAAATTGTTTGCCTCATTTGCTTATTCAACAGATCAACACACAATTTCCATCAATTTTTGTGGAACAGACAAACCTAATTTCAACAGCAGTCAAATCAATAAAATAGAGAATATTCCAAATTTAAATCAGATCATAGGAAAACATCTCAAATATCAGTAGGTATAAGCCAATTACCTAAACTGTATAAATGAAAAAAGGATTGAGATTTGTGATAAGTATTTAATTTTTTTATGAGATCAAATTCAGCAGTTCGGAGCGTTGAGAAGTGGATTTATCTACGTTTTGGATTTTAGATTCATTGATTTCAGGAAATTTGAATACAAATTCGACATTATTTGTTCATACATAGAAGATTGGAATCAATTTTTTGAAAGGTACTAGACCTAGGTATGTAAATTACGATTAAAAATGTATACGAGTACCTACCTAAGTTACATGATGAAAATGCAAAAAATCTATTGTAGTCTTGTGATCATTTCAGTTTGTTTTTTTTCTTCATTGTAAGTAATAAAATATGTAGGTTGTACAAAAATTTAACAAAATATTTACGATAAAGTTGAATATTTGATTTTTTGTCTGAATCGTGTTTTATTTTTGACGCGTTACCACGCCATAAAGAATTAATGGAGCGAATTTATTCAGGCGATGATTCATTTTCGACAAGCCTTCTCGAATTGATGATGCTTAAACGCCCTATGGCAATTTATACTTATGAGTTTTTCACCACCACAGTTTCCTCAAATTTCATTTTCGTACCTTCGAATGTAATTTGGGATTTTCCATTTTAATAAAATAAAATTTTCAGAGCGAGGTCGAAATTTTATCAGTCTGTAGGCCGCATTATATCCTCAGCAGAATATTAAATTATCATTCGGAAAATTGTGTACATTTTTATGCAAAGCAGGAAAACAATTTTAACATAAATTTTTAAAAAACATCACATGTTTTTTTTTCAAGAAGTTCATCAACTTCAAACTTTAAAAATGTGTTTCAAGTGAAAATGTTCTTTCGATTTTTTAAGTATATTAGGGTGCTTGGGAAAAAATCGGTTTATTTCATTTTGCATGATTTTTCAATATTCTAGGATAAGTACCTCCTTATTTTTTAGTATAAGCAGTTAAATTACCTATACGCAACAGAATCTTCATACTCCGTAAACTGAATTTTAAACTTTAATGAAATTTAAAATGTTTTCCCTAGATGCAAAAATTTGAATTTCTCTCACTCTCGCCTATCCTCGATAGCATTTTCTTAAAATAAGTATAAGATCATTTAAAGAGTGGTTCGATTTTACAAATCACTTAATGCAATAAAACTTCTACGAACATGTTTGAGTATCAATGAGTTTCTCAAATTCTTCATCGGAATAATACAAAAATGCCGATGTGGGGCAAATTTTAACCAAAAATGGAACTTTAATTTGAATGAAAAATTGTCAGAATCTTCGTCCAATTGCACTTTATTAATTATTATCCATTTCAAAACCTTATCATACTCCAAAGTAGGTATATCGTTCGAATATTTCATGTAGGTACAATCTATTCTTATTAATTCTTCCAATTTAACTCAAATTTCCAAATACAAAAATAATAAATTGACAAAAAACTTACATAACGTCTTACGCTCAGCACACTTTGATATCCACATTTCCAATATAAGAACACACACAACCGCAAAGTCCCACGAAAATACAAATTCGAACACGCGAAACGCGAAAAAAAAAATACGTAACCGCGAAATCGCGACAACCACGTACGAAAAAATTTACCGGTAAAAAAAATTCGGCTGATGGGCAAAAAAAGTGCCAAAAATAGTCGAAGAAGCAATATCGGTTTCCCTCAAACAAAGCCTTCAGCTATAATGAAGGCGCTAAAG
This sequence comes from Pseudococcus longispinus, assembly GCA_900064475.1. NCBI lineage: Eukaryota > Metazoa > Arthropoda > Insecta > Hemiptera > Pseudococcidae > Pseudococcus > Pseudococcus longispinus. The sequence continues at coordinate 28,922 of FIZU01057815.1, forward strand.
ATATTTAAGACTCATTTCTTCTGTCCATGATTGCCTGGCAGGTAAAACTAATTGCTTATACCTGATTGGCCGACCTGTTGATCGTAGGTAGATTTCTATTGGTCGTCGACGGCGTTATTTTATTTATTCATTCGAACGTGTGCCACATTGTGTGAGTAAAAAAGTACACGAAAAAAACCTGTAATTGGTTTTCACGGCTACAACACGCGGTGTTTTATTGTTCGCGAATATTTTCACGGTGACATGTTATCATTAAAAATATTATTCGAAAAAGTTGTATTTTGTTTTTCTTTTTCAAGTTTTTTTTTTTTCATTTCTTAATATAACGAAGAGTTTTTTTTAGTCATTTATACTTATACGAGTATGTAAGGTAAGAGCAGGCGCGGTTTAGAAAATTTTTCTACAATTTTTTTTTTTCACTCGAGTACATTATGAGATTGACTGGTATCCATTTCACATGTTCTCATTATAAATCATCGATACCTATATCTAACTATTTCGAAATCCACAGTCGTAAATTCTCCAACATTTTTATTGTCGAACTTTTTTTTCGTTCATATTCGTGCTAGTGAAATATCATTTAGATTGACATGTTCTCGATAATTTAAACCAGTTGTGGACTTAAGTGTTAATTAGATATTGATTTATGCGATTTTTACGAGAGTATTTTTACTATGGTATTACCCACTTAACGTTGTAATTGCTTCGACAAGAACGTGGCTGAAAAAAAAGCCAATCGTGCAAAAAACACTCGCGCTAGAAAGTTCCTCGTATTGCCATATTCATCCTGAAATTTAATCAAAGTAATTGCTCGAGAAGTGCAAAAAATATGCGAAAAGATTTCAAAACTGTTAATTTTTTATGTCGAAAGCCATTTTTTAGAATTTTGTTAAATTATCAAAGACGCGTGTACATTTGAAACTGAGATCCCAAAAAAGTAAAACAGTCCACATAAAACTTCAATTTTCCACAATTTTATTCGAAACAATTTCCAAATTGGATCTTTTTCATGACTATAATTTTGTGTATGTTAAAGTATATTTGGATAATTTTTTTTTTTAAATCTCTTATACGAGGGTTTATTTGAAAATGGTACAGAATTTGGCTGCAAACAATATAATATGTTTATTTTAAGTAAAAGATGCCTACAAGGTGATACGAGCTCACACGTGTATAGGTTCTTGCATTTTGATATTCGAAATGAAATTATAAAAAACGGTCGAGACAATAACATCGAAATATCTTATATACGACGTAGACTAATATACCTAAGTGTTTTATATTTTCATCGACGCAAAGTATACTTCGATATTTTGTAATTTGAGCCAGCACCATTTGAAAACAAATTATACAATACATGACAAAAATGTAATTAGTGGAAAAGGACGAAGTTATAAAATAACGTTCTGTACACACACATACTTGTACTTATACTTTCTAATCATCAATATTAGAAAACACGACGACTATATATTTAAAACCTTATTGCTCTTTCAAGGCTGAATTATTACGCGAAAATACATACCATATTACATAAGATTCAACTTGGTGAAGACTTAATAGTACCTCTACCTATATGAATTTGTATATAAATTATTATCCTCAGTCCCCAGTTTCAGTAAAATTCAAGTTTCATCAACCAATAAGTTTTTTTTAGAGGGAGGGGAGAAAACAGTATACAAAAAACAAATAAGCACCTACTAAATTATAGATCTTGAAATTTACTTTTATCGTAACTTTGCAATTCTGATTCTCAATAAACATATTACCAATTTATTGAGTGGCAATAAGTAATAACAAGACGAGTTTGGAAATTGGACAAAACTTGATTATTTCAGCTAAAAAGTTCAACTAAACAATTAATTTATTGGACACAACCTTTGAGAAGAAATACACCAAATAAGACACCTAATGCTTAGGGCAACCAAAAATGAAAATACCTTATGTGTTTTTTTCAAAGTCCAACGAAAAAATTGCAGTTGGAGCAAAAATAGGGAGAAAATGGATGTTTCTATTCGAAGAATTTTTTTTGAAATTCGAATTCCAAGCTAAACGAGAAATTCATTGAGGAGACAGCTTGCCTATCAATAATCACAAAATTAAGTTCAAGTGAGAAAATTTGTGAAGTTAATAACCTTTTTTTGAGGAAAATTTACAGTTTGAGTCGAACAAATTGGAAAATACAAGTAAATTCACTCTTCAAGCGGTCATATTTGTACATGTACTTATGTCTTTTTAAAATTTATAATTGACTTTTTGCAAAATTTCATATTTTCCCAATTTTTCAGTCTTTTTTTTTGCCTAAAATATGTGATATGTGAAAATATATGTTTTCAAAATTCGTCACTTTTGTCAAGATGACCTGATTCTTGAGGAAATATTGGAATTTTTAGCTGACGAGCTGACAAATCTAATAACATATGAAAAGTTTTGAAAAATCTAAGAATTTCTCAGTCAAAAATTTAATTTAAAATCAATAAATTTCTGAAGTCTTGAATTCTCAGGAAAGAAGAAAGTACCTAGTTTTTTTTAGCACGCAGAAAATGTTGACAAAAAAAACATTATAGAAGAAAAATGGTAAAATTTGTAAAGTTCTTATCTGCGAGGGTCGGCTGAAAAGTAATGCTTAAACGACTGTGGAGAGGGTGGATGGGGAACAAAAAGAGATATCGGGATGAAATAAAAAAATATGAAAATACAATTTTTAAAATGACGCATTCATTTTTTTCACAACCCCCTCCAACAGGTAAATACCCTTCCCAACGATTTACTACTTTTTTCATTGTGTCAACGAGGAAAATTTGATAAATGTTTTCGAATTCCATGAGCTTTAACTAATCATCGGGCCCAAAATGGGTCCCCCTGAGATTCCCCTTCAATATGGAGAAAAATAGAAATCACAAGGGGCCTAAATGGATGCGCAAAGAGGGTGGGGAGTGAGCTCAAATTTCGTATTATCCCTGCTGAACGCGAACCAGTGCACGAAATTCAACGAAATTTGGTACACTAGTAGAGAAAGGATGTAACTTCAATATGCGACCTTGTGCAGCTTCATAGGTTGTTTTGTTCCTGATATATGACGGTATGTGCATTACTTTTCAGCCGACCCTCGTATATCAGAGGTTTTCAATTTTTTCGACTCATGTATTGTATACCTACCTACCACTTTATGGAAACAATTTTTTCCCCGTAGATACCTACTTCCGACCAAAATTTTAGTCTTTGAAATACATTATTTTAGCAATTTTTCTGAAATATAGGGAACATTTCATAAAATCCTCCATTTTATGAGTTTGAAAGAAAGTATTTTAATGAAATTACACGTAATATCCGAGAGTCGAATCTCATCAATCTCAGACAATTTTTTATAAAACCTTATCAAATATTTTTCTACTTCTAACTAATATAGCACTTGATAATTTCTTCTCGCTGAATTAGTTCAAACAATTGCTTCATATTTCATACAAAAAGACTTTGTTCCTCAAATTTTACAAGTTTTATGCCACGAATTTGTAAAATGAGAAAAAAATTGACTTTTATTATGATCAAACACCTATTAAGATGACTTTTTTTTGAAAAATCACTCGGAAAATTTTTCCATCTAAATTTAATTTTTATCTGTTACCCTGACTAAGTTCTCCCTTTCTCAATCTGAGAAAGGTTGATCAAAAATGACTTCATAGAACCTCTGTCAATCTTCAAAATGATTTTCACACCCTCATTTCGTAAATAAATCATTCAAACAACAGATCTTCGAATAAAATCTTAAAAAAGAATTCCTAAATTTCTTTCAGAAAACTCACGTAGACACCCCTAATCAGATTAAGAAAAAAAATCCTTCGACCATGTAGAAAAGTACATGATAGAAACACCCTTGACTTAATTGAGTCAAGTTACATAAATAGTTCGAGGATTCTATGTACTCAACATGGAAAATAAGAACCAACGAATATTGTGGTCCGTTTTTAAGGTAAATGGTAAATGAAAGAAGAACGACTACAGGTGGTTGAAACACTGGTTAGACTTCAAATAAAAGGTATAGGTATATCAATTAAGGAATTTATGAAACACCATCGACGACAGATAAAAGTTGTAATAAAGATAAATGATATTGAAATTCGGAAGTTTAAAATACACAGTTTTGTATATTATACGAGTACCTTACAAGACGAGACAACATACTGGGAATTCTCTATAGGAGGTGTCCTCACTTGCACGTTAGGATGTCTCAACGGGAGGTGTATTTTTACAGAAACACTGGTAGTCTCTGATTTAAATATCGTTTAATCATTTCTCGTTAGCTTGGTATTACAACTATATTAAAAATACTCGGACATTCAGTTTTTGTGAATAAATGTAGCTGTAGAATACTAGCACTGTAGATAAAATTAGTATATCACTTGATTGTTGGGACAATATGGTATAGTTTTATAGCAAAAAGAAGCGCCTTTAATTTGATCCAAAGAACGAACAATTCCTCGAAGCAATAAACCAACGACGCCGGTATCTAGATCACCCCTCAATTATGACAAGTTCGATAATAAATCAAACTATTAATGTATAATATTGTTTAGAATTTTATGCCATGAAAAATTCCAACTTCTCAATTTTTGAAAAAAAAAAAAAAACCACCGGAGCCCGATCGAGACGAAATAAATCTCTTTATTTTGACGTTATTACAGCGTGGAAGACGCTGCAACGTGAAGTACGCACTGATAGGCAGTTTTGTACGATTAACCGTTTTGATCCCTTAACTGACAGGTCGGCATCATTATCAATCAAAACCTCTGAGAAGTATCTATCAGTACAGGCCCGAGGGCCCAGCCTCGCTATATACGTTCCCCCACACATACACCAGCGACGACCAAGCGCCCCATAATTTACGGCCAAAGAGTTATGTTAAACATTATCCGCGCTCCGATGTCATCATCCATAAACATAAATTTTATATACTTCAATGTCCAAACGGTAATTTTTCAGTGTTCGAGTGAAAATTATACGCGCATTTATCTTTTTATATATATGAAAAAAAGTCTAAACGCGCACTTGCATCCCAACCTGATTATTAAACTGAGCTTAGAAATAAAGTAAAATGTGTTTTTCAACCTGCTCAAATAAGAGACTTGAATATCGGGTCAACATCCAAGTACATTATTAGGTAGAAATTTTCAGATCGCAATGCTCTCCCATCTTGCCAGTAATGATCGTTCAATTTCAAATTACCTAAACTCCAAACACCAGTAAATATAAATATACCCTGAAGGTACCTGCTATACAGAATTTATCAACCACTGATTTATTTTTCAAATCGAAGTTACTAGTACAATTTTCAATAAATGTGGAAAATTGAAGAAGAATTTTCCAAATTTTAGAATAATTAAAATGATATTCACTAAAGTATAAGAAGGAAATTACTTTCGAATTTAAACCCCATTTTCTAGATCGTAACTCATCAAAGTTTACGAAGTCGGACTTTTTCAAGTGAAAAGGGAGTGAAATTGGTCAGACTTGTCGAATATTAAAAGAAAGTGTAAATTAAGTTTTAAAAAATGGAATCAAATTTATATCAGTATAGTAAGTTGGCCCCTTTGGCGCCTTAGAAAATTTTTCAAGTCCACAGCACGATGGAGAAGGGGGTAAATTGATGTGAATTTTCAAAGTCCAGAGTCGGTGTGAATTTTTAGAACATGAATTCAACCAGAAAAGTGTAAGTATATTTACGTCGTGTACAATTGTATGATTAAATAATTTTTTGAACATGAATTCGATCTAAATGAACGACATCTGACGAAAAGGGTCGAAAATGGCTGAATTCGTGTTCAAAAAATTATTTAATCATACAATTGTACACGAAGTAAATATACTTACACTTTTCTGATTGAATTCATGTTCTAAAAATTCACACCAACTCTGGACTTGGAAAATTCACATCGGTTTTAAAAATATTTCATTGACGCTTGGGCACACGAATTAAGTACACTTTTTCTATCTCAAAGTAAAATAATATTTCATTATCTGAACTTGGAAAAATTTACACCAATTCTGAACTTCGAAAATTCACATCAATTTACACCCCCTTCCCCCTTTGCGACCAACAACTGGTTCAAGATACTCCCTTCTATCCCTAGGAAATTTTACACCAACTCTGGACTTGGAAAAATTTCAGACGTTCCAAAGGGTTCCACTAACTGCTTAATTTTTTGAATTTTGTTAAAATGCAAAGAAATTGAACAATTTAAATACTTCAAACAGGACCAAACCAAAAAGATGCAGCCCTTCAAATGACAAAATTGAATTTTTGATGGTAAAATTTACCAAAAAATTAACTTTTTTAATAAAATTTTGATCAATTGATCGCATGTGTGATAAAATATCTAAAAATCCAATTTTGAAACAATATAAATTTTTCCAAGTCCGAAAAGCCAATATATGTATTCAATTTTTTCAAGTCCAAAAAGTCATTAAAGTGACAAAAATTTATTATGGATTTTCGTGACGCCCAAATTTTCAAAATGACCCCCCGCCATAAGACAAATCTACACATGTAAAAATATCCCAAATTTTGTTTTTCTCTGATTCCATGATCAAAAAATCCTTCATACAAATAGATACTTCCTCTCTTGCCCTAATGGAATCAAAACATATGTAAGTTATAAATCCATAGGAGATATTTTTTTAAATCGCCTTGGGAAATCTGAAATCTGATATTTAAATAAATTTTGTGTAGAATCACAGATTACAATGTTTTTTTTTTCCAAAAATATGGCAACACAACAGTTTTCTCACAAAAAATTTACAATCTCATTTCAAAAAAAGAAAAGTGATTATTTGGAAAAGTTTTGCCATTGAGTAGTAGCCAACTGAAATTATTGAATTTTTGAGAATACTTCCAGAATGAGAGAATTCTCCATAAGCCTCCTTCATTTTATTGCTGCTTATCGATCGAGAATAATTCAAATTTTCAAAGTAGCCCAAAAACTTGATAAAAATCGTCAATTTGAACTTCATAACCTGTAATTTTTTCAACTTGAAATCATTCATACAATTTTGGAGGAGCACATTCTTTCAAAATTTTCTCGTCGTAAAAACTCTCTCAGATCTTGATTTCAGAGCACTTTTTGAAAAGTAGGTAGGTACCTTAGATATCTTTGTTTACGTACAGGGTACGAAATACGAACAAACCCGAAGGCTTAAATCGTATATCTAGCTAGTTTCACTCGAAGACGTGTAATATTGGAAAACAATTGAAATTTTCAACCGACATATTTTGGAAAATCTTTTAAAATTCGTTGGTATGAAAATTTCGAAAACAACCACGATGAATTGTTCTCTAACTGACATACTTATCGAGATAAAAATTATATTAAAAAATCTCCAGCTTTGCGACTTCCATTTAAATCTGCCTGAAGCGTTTCAAACGTGGGTAAACCTTTTCGAAAAAGATACAGACCCCCAATACGAGCAATAAGACTATGTCACACGAATGGGAAACAATACGTCAAATCGAATTCGAAACCCTCATTTAGAGTACACAATTAAGCCGACCAGACTTCACAGAAAGATGTGCTAGTAAATTAACAATTCTAAGGAAACAGAAACCACCACCTTACCGCATTGGAATCGATTTCCCAGCAACGTTGGGAAAAAATCCCTTCCACGAGACGAAAATAAGAATTTTTTAAAATAGTAAAAAATTCATTAGAGCAATGAAATTATAACAATATTAATGTTATTTTTAAATGAAAATAGAAGTATTGTTTTCTTTGAGCGAGAGAAAAAAGCCGAAATTAGTTTTGTTGGCGAGTTGGCGCGTTCGAAATGGGAATAATTTACAATTCAAATTATTCACAAAGTTATTTAGTTTTAAGAGGGGTTCTTCTATATATAAAACACTGGAAGATAGATCAAAAAATATACTCTCGCACTTCGTTAAATAGAAAACAGAGAAAAAAGCGAAGGTTTGGGTGCTGTATCTTTATTTTTAATTGCGCCGTGACAGCTGTTCAGGCGCGAGGGGAAGCGACGGTACAAGAAAGAGGAAAAATAAGCGAAACGTAGCGCAAGTTCTTCTTCTTACCGTTTCTCCCTCGCTCTCATTCAGTTTATTAACCGCTTGTCAGTATGGTTATTTGCCGAAGGACATGTACCGTTGACTTATGATTCTCTAATACTAAATTTCCTATATAAGAAAACCTAGTCCATAGATTTATTAGAAATTTATTTAAAATAATTGTTTCGAATGTACAATCCGGAGTCCTGAACAACGCAGATCAGTAAGCAACAGGTTGAAAATCCATAATAAAGCTAAGTACATTTTTTTTTTTTGTTTTTCACTCAGCCGTGTATACCGGATGAATACCTTGAGCAAAGTAATATACAGGGTGTCCCAATTTCGATTGCGAAGAAGTGAGCAGGTGATAGTACTCGATGAGAGCAACAAAAATATTCTAATGCACTTATATTCGTAGTCTACTCTCAAAATTTAGGGAAGTACGATATTTTGAAGATTGAAAATTGTAATTTTTCCTTTCATTTTTTCAAAAAAAATTTTAACTACATCCAATAATAAGTTTCACCAAATCTTGGGAGCTCAAAATGATAAATAAAATTGCTGGTGTGTTCATATGGCCTAATTTAAAAACTGAAGGAACCATTAAAACATTTTCATGTCAGAATTTTGCTTGTTTCTTTGAGCTCTACAACTTGGCAAAATTTCTTATCCGAGATGATTAATTTTTTTTTTCAAAAAACATGAAGAAAAATTACAATTTTCAATCTCAAAATATTGTAGCATCTTCAATTTTGAGAATAGGAGAATAGGCGATATGAGTATACGGATTGCTCCCAGCGAGTATCACGATTCACGATCTCTCTCCTTTCCAATCATAAATGGGACACCCTGTATAGTAAATCGAGCCGCAGTTACGGATAAAAATGTACCATTTAAATGTTTCGAAAAACCAGTAGAAATATTCGCCCCGGGCGGTAGATTAGCGTGAAAGAAGACACGCGGCATAAACGTATAAATGATAGATGAGCAAATTAAAACTCGCACCAATTAAATATATACCAACGTTGAATCGTCAGCGCGGTGATTTTATCGTGAAGATTTCTTTCAAATTTTTTTTCTCTCACTCACTTATATTCTTTCCAGCTCGAACAATGTATAAGGCGAGAGGTTAGTTACCCGCCAAACAAAGGTAAATGTCTCGTTTATTATACGCAGATAGACGCTACAAAACGGATATACACATAGTAGGTATATAAATTTAATATTTTATTTAACCAATCAAACGGTTCTCTGCTTACGAAAAACTAATAAATCAACCGAATATAATAAGTTTTAAACTTTCTGCTCGGTTAATTACGCTTAATAATGGTTAAAAAATGTTTCTCCAATGCATACATACGTATAGAAAATAAGTCGAACAAATCATGATAGGTTGATAAATAATGATCGCTCATTTATAACCAACGCATTTCTTTCCACTCAATACACCAACTATACGCGCGTAGACCATTTTTTATACGTTTCGCATTAAAATAATTCTCCATCTAACTATTTTTTCTTCATCGTTATCGAAAAAACCTGCAGTGTTACGAGCAGCTTCGATATTTCATGATTAGGGTTGCAGAAATGTAGGTGGTAAGAAGGTGTTTGCTCAAGCTTCGTGGGTTTTTCACTCAGGTACATATTAAGAACGTTTGCTTATTAGGATTCGATTCTATAAGAATATGTTTTCCCTCCCAGTCCTATCTCAAAATGTTACGTGTACTATTAAACAAATGAAATTGGTTCAAAATTTATTGAGTAATTATAAAATCGTTGTGCCTATTTGAAATATCGTTGAAAATATTGTAAAAATTATTCAAAACAATGTAAAAGTGAGGAAATACAAATATGTGCAAAAAATATATTCAAATCAGTAGCATAAGGTTTATTGAAATATAATTAAAACAGTGGAAATTGTTTTGAAATTTTTAGAATGTTTTATAATTAAATTCTGGTAGGTACCTATGTAATTAAAAAGAGCGTAAAAATGAAAAACCACTAAAATTTTCTCTAAATCATGTCTAAAATACTGGAAAAATTGAGGGTTTTCCACATTTTATCAATTTTTCAGATGCCTTTCGAAACGTTGTAATATTCTTTAAATCATTTTTGACGAATTTTGCAAATATTTACCTATTTCTCCTCCTTTTTGAATACTTCAAACAATTTTTCTAATATTTCATACAATTTTATTGTTTTTTTTGAATCCACGTTCACGTTATTTTTCATAAAATACCGTTCAAATATGATTTTTGGCACATTTTAATGATATTTCATTAAATTTCCCATCCATTTCGCAGAATTTATTAAAACATGACGATGAAAGCATTTCATTTCAACCATTTTTTTGAAATTTAAACAGCAATTGTCGTCAATTTTCGAATTTTGATGGTATACCAATTTAGAGTGAAAATGTAGTAAAAATATTTCAAAATAAGGTAAAAATAGGTGAAATGTGTCAATGAATAAATTTTTGCAAAAAATGTACAAAAAAGTACGAAAAATGGTCAAAAATGCTACAAACGTTGTTGATCAAAATGTCGAAAAATTGAATTTTGAGCTATATTTCAACGAAATTTTTCCCATTTGATTCATGTCGCATTTTTCCCGAAAATATTTTCACGAGAGATTTTTAAAAATTCAACCTTTTCACATCGATTTCAAAATTTCAAACAATTTAAATATGATTTTAACTATTTTTTTTATAGGTAGGTATTAATACGTTTCAAAATATTTTCACGAGATTTTCCTAAAAGTTTTTAATTCAACGTATCCTAATTCTGACATTTTTGTTCACCTCGTTCAACAATTCCAATAAAATTTTAACAATTTTTTATGGATTTTTAAAAATGTTTGAAAATATTTTGAGATAATTTACATAAAAATTTCACAATATTTTCCTGAAATCAAAGAATTTCTATAACGTTTTCAAAAATGCTACTGATTTTCATCACATTTTATTTAGGTACCTACCTACCTTATTTCAGAAAACTGTTACGAAAATGTAACAAATTCTGATATTTTTTAAAACAATTTTAGTGACCATTTAATCAACCGTTATGTTACTTTCACACGTTTTTCATTCATTTTTGAACAATTTACGACGTTGTACCAATATTTTACCTATTTTTATTTGATTTTTACCATGCAATTTTCATGAAAAATCAATGTTTTTTGTATTATTTTATAGAAATTTTATTGAATTTTACTTTGTTTTAAAAACTTTTTCCGTAATGATTTAACCATTTTTCTTGTTTTCTAAACAATTTTGATGACATTTTTAAATGATTTTGTTACATTGTACTTACCCAATTTAATCGATATTTTATTAATTTTTATGAAACGCTTTCAACACTTTCGAAATGTAACATCAATCATTGTAAATGAATTCTTTAAAAAAAAAACAACAATTAAGTAAGTAAATATTTCTCATCAAAAAAGTAACCAACAAAACTCCAATTCAGATGATCGTTATATGTACCTTTCAAAATCATTTAAAATGGAACTAAATGAATCAAACAATAATGAAAATTGTTGAAATATGATCCAAAATTTCACACAAATCTGTACAAATATTGTAAAAATTGTTTAAAATGTGACAAAATTGCGTGAAATTGTCATGAGAATAGCTGAACATATCGTAAAGTGACTGAAAAATCATAAACTGTCAAAAAAATCATTTGAATCCTGGGAAAAAGCATAAAAAAAAAAATTAAAATCTTCAAAAATGTTGTTAAAATTGTCAAAATGTAGGCAAAAATCAATAAAAATATCGTAAATACGACTCGAAAAAATTATGGAAATCGTGGAAAATTATGTAAAAATTTCCACAAAGTCGTGAAAATTGTCGAAAATATCGCAAAAATTGTTTCAACTATTTTCAGGAATATTTTTACAATTTTTACGAGATTTTCGATACTTTGATTTTTTTGAACTTTTTAATCAAGTTTTTACTGATTTTTATGAAAATTCAAGAAGTTGTAACGGAATTCTTGGATGTTTTCGTGATTTTTTGCCCGTTTTCATAATATTTTAAACAATTTATATATGGAAATCTCAACAATTTTCAAGGAGTACTCCGACAAAATAAGGGTAACTTCACATTAACATGAAAAAATTACATAAAAAAAAAAATACTTGGAATTTCTTTTAAATTTTTTTATTGATTTTTTCCACTAGAAATTCATGGAAAACGTAACGAAGTTACTTGAATGAAAAGTGACCAGTTCGATGCCTGAACATGATTTTGAGCTATTTTAATGAAATTATCAAGAGTTTGATGGAGATTTTCTCAAAAATTTTCTTACAGTGACAAGACACGAGGAGTAGACTATCTCTGCTGCCAAACCATCCTTTTTCTATGCATTCCTGAGAACCTCCTCTTACTATTGAGCATCGTAGCCATCAGAATTAACTCAAACAGCATAAAGACAAACTCGAAATCCACGAATTAAAAAGGAACAGACCACAACAAAGTACACAGCTCAAATATCAAAAAAAAACAACACCGATGGCAATCATGAAGATATCACAGCAATATATGCGAACCTAGTGACATGATTTAATTTTCGGAAGTTGATCTCCTCCAGGCACATTTCCAACTTCACGGAACCGAACGAAATGATCCGAGTGGAATCTAAATCACATCAACTGACCGGCATCGTCACCCATCGATCGATGAAAGGAGGAAAGGCAATGGCAATGGGTATACCAGCGAACAGGCGAATCTGCAGCGGTAGTCCGGGAGTCGGAGACTATTCGCGCGCCAAATTTATATCACTGGAAGCTCTCGAAGTCTCTCGGTATTGGTTATTTATCGAGTTAAGGCCGGCTTATTAAAAAAAAGCCGGACAAGCGAGTTTGAAATAATTTATCGGTAAAGGTTGCGGCCCGTCCGAAGCTTCGGAATGGCCATAGGCCACGAAACCAAAGATACAGATAATGAGTAAAACAATGAAATGTTGTACGGCAGTAATGATATGTAAAGATTGGACCGTGTAGCAGTAATATTTAAATTTTCATAGGCGGTGCGACCGCGGTAAAAACATGATAGCCGTGAGCCAATAGTAACTCATGATTTTTAGATTTCGGACACGACCCGAGAAATTCGTTTTGCTTGTTTCATAAATGCAAGCGTAGATAAACGCGTACAGTATTAAGCCGAGAATTCACGAACTGGATAGGTTACGTTTTCTTTCTTTCTTTTTTTATTTTTCTTTATAACTTTTTTTTCGGAAGAAACATCAAAGAATGAAAAAAAAAGAAAAGAAAAATAGATACGAAATGAGAAGAATTTAATTTATGCGGGTATTGACGTTGTATACAATATTCGCGTACGAGTATTAGCATATTTCAATCCCCATTCATCATTTCATCGAGATCATCTGGTATATAAAGGGGTCAACTGCAAATATGTCGAAACTTTTCGCCAGCATATTACATACTCGCGTATAAAAACACCAACAAAGTATCTGTTGCTAATAAGTAGATACAATTGGGAACACCATCGAACGTACGAGGAAACCAAAGAAACCTCGAATACGTAAGAATTGAAACCCTTCTCACTCCCATTGCGTCTGAACAAAAGGTATAAACCTATACACTACACCAATCCAAAAAAAGATCAAAAAGGCGCTATAACAACACCGCGTCCTTTTCGTATAAAGAGGTTAACCGAAAACCGCTCACCAGGTCTCAGCGTGAAGCCAATAATACATGTCAACACAGGTATAAAATGACGAAAACGGAAGGAAGAAATCGTATAGCATTGGATTTTAAACGATTTTTCACCTCATCGCCCACTCAACTCGCAGGTATATACTGGGAATACTTCGTTATTAATTTGGATATTGGGAATCACGGACGAGTAATTTGTTGGAAATTTGCATAGTTTGGGAAATTTAATTTAGTTAAGGTACTCAACTCTGCCGCGACAATGTTACACCCATCCAAATGTCATTAAATTAAACGTCTGCGATCAAATATTTGTATCTTCGGGGGGTTGATTTTACCAAATTAATTAAATATTACGCCAATATGATCCCGCTTGTTTTGCTGTTTGGTATCAAACACTCGTATACTACGATACGTCGTTTGCAAAACATATATGAACAAGTGTAGAAATTCAGCTACAGCTTTATGGTTAGCTGTAAATTATGAATTTTTAATATGATTCTATTCGCCTACTGCTTTACATCGTTCGTTGTTGATTCGTAAACCATAAATTCCCACAACGAAGGGTGGTATTTGTAGATACACGTATATAAAAAAATACTATTTTATCGTTTAAATAGGAAATCATATGAATGAGGTCATAAAGTGATCGCTGAAACTGTTTACTAATTAGGTTATCTTTTTTATTTGTATATTTTTTGCCATCTTTCATTTTCTTTTTTGGTAAAAATAAGTACCTGGGTAAATTTTCATTCCAGAAAATATTATCTCTCCAAACGTGACTCAATTGAAAAAAGCTTCGAGAGTGGAATGGAGAGGTAGGGTGTGTCGATAAAATTTACAAATCGAAATACAGGACTTTTTCAGTACTTTTGCAGGAGGACCTTTGGCAAGATGTTTCTCAAGTTTATACATAAAATGAACGAGATCGACGAATTTTGTCACATTTTTTTTTCATTTCAAGTAATAAATTGGGGAAAAGATGAATTTTTAACTAGAACCTTTTTAGATTTTCAACGCCACTTCGTCAAATGGAAGACTTTTTCAGCACTTTCAGCATCTGTTGGTGACTGTGAAAAGGAATGGTGGTATACTTTCTATCAAACATGTTTACCGTGCAGATTTCAAGGAAGGGTTATGAAATCTTTAAACTCAATTTTCACAATTGTCTGGTTTTTACGATTTTTTCAAAAAAATTTGAAATATTTCACAAGCATAACAATTTTAGAAGAAATGTTCTGAAATTTTTAACGAATTATAACACAATTTAACCAATTCTCACAAATTTCACAAAATTTTTGAAATTTTGAACGATTTTGATCAAAATTTCAACCAATTTTGAATATTTTTTCGTTAAATTTCGAAACATTTCTACAATTGCGACGATTTTTGGGGAAACTTCATGAAATTTTCAACGAATTGTAATCATCTTAATTTTTGCAATTTTTTTTGAAGATTTCAGCAATTTTTTGCTGAAATTTTAATAACTTTTCAACAATTAACCACAACTATCCGAATGACGCAATAATCTTAGTTACCTATTAAAAGCGCCAAAAAAAACAACAAAAAAACAATTTACGACAAATTTTAACCGATTACCACAATTTTTGAATGCATTTCAGACATTTTTCAACGACTTTCACCAAATTTTAACCAATTTTCAAAGTGTTTCCACAACTTTCACAATATTTGAACTCTTCACAATAGAAAATCATATTGAAAAAATTATGAAAATGAGAAAAGTCGCAATATCGCGAGTTTTTCGGGTGTTTACTGAAATCGAAAAAGCAAAATTTGTAATTTTTCATACATCGATAGAAACATTCTGTACTATATAAACTTTAACCGTGATCCCCCCCCCCCTCCAAAGCGGACTTTTTAGACAACGATTTCTATATTTAAAGTTTGAATTTTTCAGAAGTTGAAAAACATATCTACACGTTGACAACAGAATTGGAAATTTTCAAAAATTTTGAGTCGAGCACCATCTCTTTACTTTTTTTTGATGAAATAATGTCAAAAAGGGGCTGTAGAGGTCCAAAAAATCTTGAATTTTGGATCCATCTTTCTTGCCAGTGAGATATATTTTCAGTTAAGGGTCAAAATAACCGAAGAAATGGATTAGGGACTTCGAAAACCTGAAGCAAAGCGAAATGTTTGGAAAAGAGAACGAGAATGAGAAATAATAACGAATTTCAGTGTCAATGTTATAACTTAAAATAAAGAAAATTTCCAAATGTTGAAAGTGGAAGATCTCAGATAGTTTTACTGCACATAGTTCCTTCTTCACTTCATCTCTTTTCGCGATAATACAAGTAAAATATAATAATTTACTAATTTAAAAATGGCATTAGGTACTTACGAATGGAAGAACTATGTCGTGAAACTGGAACACGAATTTATCCGACAATTGTTATTTGTACTTCATGCCACTTGAACTGAAATCTTCATCGAAGCTGTAATCACAAAATTCAAAAATATGTCGTTAGGAAACAAACTGAAAATCATGTTTTCTTATAAAAAGTTCAACATTTTATAAGAAAAGCGCATGAAAGAAGACGGAATAAATTGATGGGAAGGTTCCAAAGGAGGTATTAAAGCCTGATTTCAATTTTGATTTTTCTTTCCATTCTTTCAACTTCCCATTTCACTGTTTAGAACCACCCATTAGAATATGATTTGGTTAATTTTGTCGATATGCCTCAGCTCTACAATGCTGGCTGAGACATTTAAAAATTCATTTCAGTCATTTGGTTGATGTCAGAGGATATTTTCAAGATTTGTTCAAAATTACGCAACAACTTTATTTTAAATTTTCATCGTTATTTTTACTTTCTCAACTGCCCCATTCACTATTCAGAACAGCCCAAAAAATTCCACAACTGCACATCGATACCAGAACTACCCATAAGAATAAGCTCTGCTGCAAATAAGATAATCTCAAGTAGCCTAATTAAATCCGTATTTTCGACATGGAATCAGTTAAAAAATACTATACAAAAAGCAACCTCCACAAAATCACCCCACCCTGGCAAATTGACAAATCTTTCATTTAAGGTCTTTGAAAATTTATAGTTGTTTCTCATCTCGATCACCTCTTTACCCGAAGATATCCTCATTAATTTTTTTCTAGGTATAAGACCGTACTACCCATCCATCGATTCGTTCCAGGTCCCAATAAAGAGAACATTCAACCATCCTTCGGGTTCGAATTAATAATTAACATAAAATTACATAAAATAAAAGACCCTTTGTTAGGTCGGTTTCAATTTTCACTTCAAATACTCGTAGATCTTTTCAACAGGTGCGAGAGAATAAAAAACGCCGATTTGATCCAAATTTACATTTCGAATAAAGTAATTAAAAAGTTATAGTATTAAATGCGGTTTTTATAGGAAACAAAAAAACCATTCGAGATGATTTACGCCGTAAAACGTGTTAATTTATCGATACAAAGCGCAGATATCCCTTCCTTAGGTAATTTTTCACGAGACATTATGAGAATTAGGTAAAAAAATAAAGGTTATGAGGCGACGATGGTGTAGTTTTTATATACGACGTCTCTTACACTACGAAACCTACTTAGAAGGAAGTACACCTGTTGAGAGGTGTTAAGTGTTTGAAAGACCCTCGACCATATCCTTCGCACACCGCAGCAGGATACCTGAAGCATAAAACCAGGCAATAAGTGCACTTCATAGATATAAAAACACCTCCACGCTGGACTTTGCAACCCTGATCCGGGAGCTTGCGCGGATTCGCAACAAAACACCAACTCGATGGTCAAAATTACCCACGTTAATTACCCCGATGGAATAATTATATTGCACGAGAATGTAAAATTGGCACGCCTAATATTACATGCTTGTTTAGTCAGATATTAGACGTCTGCCAGTGAGCGCACTGCAAAGAAGGCGCTTTACACGCACAGGCACACACATTAAGCACTCCGCTGGCTCGGCTCTTGATCCATAACTCCTCCAACTTCTTCGTCACTGTTCAATGCTCGCCTTCATGCATTATAATTATTACCACCGTCACAGTTGCATTCCTCAGATACGAGAAGCGTGTTTAGATCACGGTAATATGTGACCAAAAAAAGAAAGAAACAAATTTTTGGGCGTGTCTAACCTATCATGAATATTTATATATAAAGATTTCGTTCGGATTTCTTTCCATATTTTTTTCGGGTTACCTTCCTTCTTTCCGAACGTACGAGTATACGGGGGTTTGCTGCATAACCTTATAATTAAACTATTATAAAGTTACCAATTTAAGTAGTAATTAAAAGTATATTTTCAAAACATCGCTGTCTTGTTGTCATTTTCTGCGCTCTGTACCATTTCATTCTTAGAACTAGGCTCGTGATATATGTGTGGGTATTATTTTCTTAAATTCTGTACGCGATCGACGAGTTGAAGAAAAAAAATGAATTCTCTTATGACCTAGTAAGTAGTTTACGAGTAATTTAATGCTTGTTGCGCGCAAATTGATCACACACACAAGCTGGTAGTCTCATTAACAGTACAGAGTGAAAATTACTATCTCATTAGGTGCAATCAACGGTGTCAACTAAATAGACGTTTAACCGAAGGTATAGAATTTAATACGTCAGAACACGCTAACCTTACATTATCGAGTTGCTGATTTGGTAGCTCGTGTCAATTCCGTGCCAAGCGAAGCTAAACCTACACTAGATAATTCCAGCAACATTGTATCATTCGAAAATACTTAGTACTACGCTACGTTATACTAAACCAGATACATACAAATCAACGTACTCGAGTACACGTAAAAATACGAAGAAAAAAATATGTTAAAATCTAAATATTTTCTTAAACTGATTTATAACGTGGGCCAAGAGTTATCAAACTTTCAATAAATAATTTCATTTGTTCTCCAACTCCCTTCTCGAGAGCAACGCTCAGAGCCCGAAAGCGAAAGAAAAAAAAAGGAACGAAATAAGAAAAAATACAAAGAAGAAAAACAACGGCGAAAAAAAGACGACGTACCGAAGAAAAAAAGGGGAAATATTTCGAGAGTGTCGTAGAAAATCCCAAAGGATTGTTTACTGTATCGAGGGGCGGGCCAGGAGCATTGATCGTCCCGGGCAGTAAAGCAAGTTGCGCCTTCAGCTATTCAATATGGCTGCCGGTTATACTTTTGTGCGATACAAGAATGTACGTTTTGTTACATACGTCGCTCCGTTGTCAGGGGCGATAGAAAAATGATGCGTACCATCGTATTTTTCAGATGCCATTAAAAATGTATTCTCGACGTTGCGACGCTTTTAATTAGAACGGGTTTACTTTCTTTTTCCTGCTTTACGTTTTTTTTTCGACAATGTTTTGTCTCAAAACACGGGCAGGGGTTTTGTACAGAAAAACAGGGAGGCTGAGAAAATTGAATTTTTTCCCTGTTTTAAGCAGATACGAAGAATTGGTTTTGTTTTAGGTTTTTTCAGGCCTGAGAGCTAAATCAGATGTGGGAACGTGTAAGTGCTTGGAATTTTCGACAATTGGAAGTATTAAAGATATTCTAACGGAGGTGAGTGAAAAATACGACTGTCAAAGTGCTCGTTTCAAAATTACAATTTCAAGATGGAAAATCTATACCAAAGTTTACAGCAGTGTTACCATATAGTGAATTTTCAAACATATCAAGTATTTTCTTGAATATTTGACGGAAATGTGCGTGAAAATGGGTCATTATCATCTCTCATTTTTGTTATGGTTTGGTTGATTTTCAGTGTACACTTCATTCTGTAAACAAATAATTTAATTTTCTTAAAAATGGTATCGAAAAAAACTGAGTGTTGAAAGAAGCTTCTAATTTTCAAAGAAGAAACCCGGGTCATACACTGAGTTTTTTGAAACTCGAATTCGCAAAACAGCTCTGCAGAGAGCACTCTTTTTTTTAAAAAAATGAAAATGTACCCCGTCCCCTCTTTCACGGTTCCTCACAAATGAAAATCTGCCACTTTCACAAAAATCACAAAAAACTAAGAGAATTAGCAATGTTCGAAAAATTGAAAACGTGGTAACAATTATTAAAATTTTCTATATATTGGTAAAAATATTGTAGAAATGGCCAAAAAATCATGCAAATTGTTCAAAATCTCGTAAAAGTTGTTAAAATTTTCACAAAAACCACTAAAAACTTTTTAAAAACCATAAAAAAAATCACGAAAATAGTCGAAAATAGAAACAAAAATGTGTAAATATTGTAAAAGAGATCTCTCGAAATTCTCATAAAAACTGTTGGAATTTTCACTATATTTTCCAAAATATTCATAAATATTTTGAACTACAGTTGGGTGCTGAGTTTTTTGAAAACTCGAATTTGCGAGTCAAATCTGAGTGCAATTTTTTACAAAGTGAGCGGAATAGAGTGAAAAATGCACTCATTTGTAAAGATTGAAACTGAGTTATAAGTGAGTTGACTTTTTTGAAAAGAGATGCAAAACCTTGGACGAAACGAAGTTGGCATTATGAAGAGAAAATGCTTATAATTGCAAATTTCTGAGATGAAATTTTTTCCGAATTTTTCGATTCAAAATGCCAAATGTTTCAATTATAAAAAAAGGGACATCAGCACTTTCGTAAATTTGTAGACTACACTCTTATTGTTTTCAATAAAGAAAATCCAATTTTGTGATTATTTGTTGTCCTCTTGTTGTCCCTTTAAAGAAGCCCTGAATAGGGCGATGCTATTGACTGCAGTGATGGAAAATTGAAACTGAAAAACTCAAAAACTGAAATTGAAAAATGAACATGGTTGGGGAGGGTTTTTCTATGGTTAGAAAAATTTGTAAATTTTCTTTCCTTTCAAAATATTCCAAAAGCCAACATTGCTTCATTTTTTTGTTTTATTAATGCTCAAAAATCAGAGCTGTTAAATTTAAAACATGGCCATGTTTCAAAAATGTTCCAAAAAAACAGATATTGAACAAAAAAATTTTTTAAATGTTTTTCTTGTTTTTTTTTTTTGAAAAAATTAAAAATTGATTAAATTTTTGAAAACCTCAAAAACAATATGAGAGTAAGTGCATCGAAATTTGCCAATTTTTTGTTTTTCATGTTTCAAACATCGATTTTCAACAGCTACGTACTTTTAGACCCTGTTTTAAACAAAAAACCTTTTTAAAAAAAAGTCTTTTAAACACCCGTGTCAAAATAGACGTCTTTTGATTTCTAAACAACAGTTTTAAAAAATTTGCTCGGCCAATAATACTTTCTTTATTTTCATGTATTTTGGAAGAATCTCTGTTCAAATCTCGTTTTCATGATTTTTTGATATCGATAGGCCTACTGCATTGTAGTCATTTACATGTCTCTCTGCCTCCTTGAAAAAATCTCTACTAAACTACCCTGTAAAATTCCATAGTTTTACTGAATTTTTGTGGTTTCATTGCAATTCCATTCGTCCTAACTGAAAAAATCCTAGATACGAGACTGCCCTGATGCGTATTGGTAAATAATCTGCATTTTCTATCTCAAAATAAAGACACGGGTTGCGAAAATAGGAAAAATGATTACCTTTTGCTCAAAGTGGCAGTGGTTGGTGGATGGAAATTCTCGCATACCCTTAATGAATTTTTTTCGATTTCCTTCTAGATTCTTAATTCACAACTTCGCGATTACGTTTGACATATTTTTAAAATAAATAGAACGATAGATCCATTTCAATACAAGTATTTTAATTAAACTCACACCACGAAATTCTGCTACGAGTATTTGACCGCTGCAAAATATTCACCTCTATACCATCACATCCTATTAAAATTCTACCCCAAACAAAGTTCTTTCCTACATTGGCTACTTCTAGCAGAAACCCCCCTCTTTTTAAAGAAATGGAGTTCATAAAAAGGCAACAAACTGCAGCACGATATAAAAAAGTACAAAAATAAAAATCAAGTTTATCTGAATTAAAGTAAAACAAAAAAGAGAGAAAAATAAAATAAAGAAAAAAAAATCGCGGGAAATGTAATCAACTTTAGACGCCTTCTTTTATTTCATCCACTTCGTTAGAAAGTACATTTGAAGAGGGTGTTTTCTTTAGTTTTTGCTGAAATGTTGTCAAGCATAAAATGCGGCGAACACGAGAGTAATTTGTTCGTCGCTAAAGACGGAACAAAGTGTACTTTTGCGAATATTGGCAAAATTTTCCAACCAACGATACATTCGTTTTTATCGATCGAGAGTTCGCGCGACAAGAATGAAATTTCGACGTTACTTTCATTTTAGAAAATTTGTTTAAAAACGAGCCCACATATACTAATTCTAAGCCAACACTATGTATAAGCTGAAAAAATATATAAAAATAACCGACGAAGGTTAAGATTACTCGAATATTAAAAAAATGTACAGAATAATCGACCCTTTAATAAACACCCTCGGGCTCAAAGTTGAAAACTGGACGCCATCTTATAAAATAAACGTATAAATTCAGCATCGCGGACGTTTCAGAATAAAGTTGACGGTACACGAAGCTATTTCCTGCGATAACATCGCGGATAAATAAAAATTAACGAAATGGTGAAAAGAAAGAAGAACAAACAGAGATTCGGGGAAATCGAATAACTAAAAAGCGGTAAAGCCACGACGATGAGGTCGCAGCAATAAGAAAGTTTTAAAATTAAAACGAATTTTCCATCGTATTAAATGCTAAATTCCACCGTTTTATTAGGTTTCTTTTTGCCATAGCGTCGTGTTTTTTCTGGCTGCATAATTTTTCACCATTAAATACAATCCCAACAGTTATTCGAGTTTCGCAATAAAAATAAAGTTTGTCCTTTTAACGAAAAAAAAAAAAAAAAAGAGACGACTTGCATACCGAATAGGTACACAATATCACCGATGATACGGGTTGATGAACTAGAACTTCCTCGAAGCGTTCGAAGCTCAATAAAAATAAACTTTCGAATAAGGGCTGGATTAAAATACCGACATTTTTCTACCTGAAGTTAGATTTTGGCGCCCGAGCAGCTTTCATCTACTATACTTTGGCCAGTTAATTACATTTGTAATTACTTCACAACTGGTAAAATATTTTTGATTAGGTAAAAGCCATCATCAGATCACAAATACCGGTTCTGGTAGCAGTTATTACATTGTGTTTGGAATTTAATTGAACCGATGCTGGATGTAATAATGCTTATGTAGGCACAAGTTGTACGTATCTACATAAGATGAATGCGGCGCGCGAGCTTCCTAAATTATTATTACTCTTCCGAGCCGACGTAGCAAATTAAATTTTTTAAATTGAGTATTTATTTGAGCTCGTGCGTCACGACCTAGGTAATAATTTCCTCCTTACACGAACCGCGTTCGGCGCACAGCTCACCGGATCCGATAAAGGTTTTAATGCCAAACATGCCATATTGAGGAAAGTTTTTTCCAAGGCACGCGATTTCAAATTAATTTTCTAGTATGTGTTGCCTGCATATGGAGAAAAAACCGAACCGAATACATCGAACGTTTTCGGAATAACCAGTGTGGCACGTTTCTGAATACTCAACCATCTTTATATTATATAGAAAAAATGTTAATCGAGCTAAATATAACGGTATAGCATTTAGAAAAATATACTGAGAGGTGATTTGTGGTATATTTTGTGATTATTTTTTCAAACGCCTTTTTCATGCTATATAATGATCCATATACGTTGCAAGTTATCTATTTCGAAGGTTTGCGTGAGAGCGAAATCCCATAAGATTTTATAGACAACCAGTTCGATAAATAATTCAAATAAGCGATTATGTTCGTGAAAATTATCAACTTGAAGTTTAAAAAAAAAACTAAAAGGTAAAAATAAATGACATAATCTGATCATCAAGTTTCAGATGGTAGCAAGGCATTTCAACACTGACCTATTAAGCCTTTTGTACCCAGGAGAGGCCTGATGAATGAAATAAAAAAAAATTGTAGTTAAGTTAGTGCACGAGTATATTTTCACCAGTGAAAATTAAAATTTCACACTGGAAATAGAATCAAATCAAAATTATCTAATTTCATTTTCCTGTGTGAGATTGTCTATTAATTTTAAAAAATTCTATCAAATACTCGCCCTTAAAGCAGAAAGAAATAAAGTGGAAAAATTTCAATTTCTTCCCCTTCAATTTTATTATTATTGTCATTTTTTTTAACATTAGTATTCTGAACTTTGTAATTCGAATATTTCAGAACGCCGAATGACCCAAAATTGATTTCTTTTTTCATTTTTATAAAGTAAAAAACAAGACGAAGAGATTGTAAGAGGATTTTTGATTTGAATTAAAAAGTCGTAAAAGAAATCAACTTTGAAGAAAACCCATTTTTTCGGGGAAAATGACTATTCCTATGCTAAAATAAAAGTAAGAGTTTCGTCTATATACACTTTGAAAGTTCTTTGTAAGCGAGGGACGAAAATTTTTCACCCTCACCTTAATTTCAATAAAAAAATTAAAGGTGAAAATTTTGAGAGAATGATTGTTTTAAGGTGTAAGATTTTTTCAAAAATTGCCAAGGAGCCAAATTGTACAGATTTTTATACATTCCTGTTCAAAAAATGCAGTAAATGAAAATTTTTCCTCAAAAATATTCACTAAATAATATAGGTAGGAGAATTTGCCAAATTTCATCCATTTCTTCAAATACAATATTACTACATCATTCCCCAAAAATTATTGTTGAAAGCCTGAAAAACTTCGAAAACTCATTTCCTGTGCAAATTTTCATTTTAAATCGAAAATCCTCTTATAATCTATTTATTTTGTTTTTTATTTTGCAAAAATATGAGCATTTTTAATTTTTGCTCATTTGAGGTCCTAAAAAATCTAAATTAGATAGAAACTCCTAACTTCTTTTTCTTAAAAATTATAAAAAATTAGAGGGGGATGTAATTGAAATATTTGCTCTACACTTTTTTCTTTTTCAAAGGTGAGTAGTTAATTGCAATTTCTTGCAATTTGTAGCAAATCTCACACAGAAAAATGAAAGTAGATAATTTATTTGATC
Organism: Pseudococcus longispinus; assembly: GCA_900064475.1. Taxonomy (NCBI): domain Eukaryota; kingdom Metazoa; phylum Arthropoda; class Insecta; order Hemiptera; family Pseudococcidae; genus Pseudococcus; species Pseudococcus longispinus. The sequence continues at coordinate 53,645 of FIZU01057815.1, forward strand.
GTATTTTTTATGCGAAATTGTAATTTTCACTGGTAAAAATGACTTCGTGCACTAACTTGACATCAGTCTACATGATGCAATGAAAAATTTTACATTTCATCCATCACATTTCATCTGGGCACAAAAGGGCTAAAGTACGACAGAACTACCATCATGCTGGCAAAAAATATGGATAGGCCTAATGCTGCCGAAATTACATTAAAATGGCTTGAATTATCCTAAAAATTGTTCAAAATGTTGAAAAAGTTAGCAATAAGTTATTTGAAAATTGTTTTAAAATGTTAAAATAATCATCGAATTACAGAAATTATTAAAATTGATGAAAAAATTTATAAAATTTTGATAAAGTCAAGTAAACCACAAAATTTTTTCAAAATGCGATCAAAATTGTCCAAACTGTGAGAAAAATAGTTCAAGTTCCATTACAAACTTCGTTAAAACGAAAAAAATTGATAAAATAGTCATAAAATCGTTCAAAATAGAGCAAAAATGCTTAAAATATTGTAAAAATCCTTCAAATTTTGAAATAAATCTTGAATTTTCTAGAAAACTCAATTATAAAAATACTTAAAAATCAAGAAAATATCAATAAATTGTTTCAAATATCTTAAAAATTTGTTGAAATTGAGACGAGAACTGTTCAAAAAGCTAGAAAAATTAGATATACTTGATAGGATTCATCAAAAATGTATAAATTTTAGTAAAAGTTATTCAAAATAACACAGAAGCATAGGAAGAGTTATCAAATTTTTTATGAAAATTTTTAGAAAATAATGCAAGAAAAATAATTTGATAATTCAACCAATTTTCAACACAATTTCCTGGTCTTTTTCAAAAAAAACTTCAACAGTTTTTACGATAATTTGAGTTTTTTTGTAATTTATTACTTTTATTCAATATTTGAACCATTCAAAACCATCTAAATACGATTCTATTTTTAAAATAAAAATTATAAATACATTTCCAAATAAATTTAACGATTTCTAAAATAATTTTAATCGGCTATTTTGCTTGTTCAAGCAATTTTAATGAAATTTTAACAAATTAATGTTGATATTTTGAATACTTTTTTCCGGTTTCATAATTTTTTTTCACGATCAGAATTATTTTAATAACATATTGAAAACGATTACGCGAAAATATTGTGGAGTATATTCTCTGCTTGGCCAGTTGATTCATTAGCCAAGAGAAAACGCATTAAAAACATTCTTCCCAAAATCACCATTCTTCATTCCAGCATATTCTTGAAAAAAGAAATCATCACCAACATAATTATACCTGCCTGATTTTAGGATTTTATTTCTTTTAAGCAACTGAATTTTTCAAAATAACTAGCTACGAATCTCCAAAAAATGACAGGTAAGATATATTTTTCTGCAGCCGGGAGGCTTTGAAAATGTTTTGGTCAACGAAGAGTCATGTAAAAGTAAGTATAGCTACATGGGATCTGATACAGGAAATTCATTTAACCAATATTCGAACATATAGAAATCTTGGAAAATTTTCTTTTCAGTTCAACTTCTACCAGACACATCGTGTAAGTGTTCTTACCTACTCGTAAAAGGATATACCTAGCACATCTTCTAAGTATAATTGAAAAAAAAAACTTCAAAATAATTATTTTAAACGGTGAAAATAAATAATAAATGATTTTACATCGCAAAATTGAAAAATGTCTGCTATTAATAGGTAGAATTTTTAGTTTTTTGTTTTTTATTTTAAATAAGGAAGAGTTATTTTTCATCATTATTTTGATATACTAATTCAAATTCATTAATGTTATTCACAATTTTTTATACAAGAATAAAATTTCAAGAAATAACAATAAAAATATTTACCAAATTATAGGGAGGAAATGTAGTCGTAATTTAAAAAAAAAAAAGTAGAATCTTTCAAGAAAAGTCAATTTTAAAGCGAGATCACAACTTATTTCAAGAATAAAAATTGGATATGGAGCAAGGAGTACCTAATACTACACATTTTATCTCATTCTCATTCCTCTTTCATATTTAGTAGTACGATTCTACGTACAAATACATCAAAATCATTTCGTAGTTTAAAAAAAAATACTCAAATAAACTAATTCCAAATCTTTCAAGATACGTCGTTTCTTCTTTTTTCTTTGTACAAAATCTCAGGTAGTTTGCGAATTCTTCGCAATTAGTCTGGAGTCTGGACGATTTAGTATATTAGACGACCATAACGGAATAATGTTAAACGGAGATATTGTTAAGACTAAATAATACGATAGTTAAAGGTATAAAGGTACCAGTAAAGTCAAAATTATAAACTAAGGTAAAAGTATAAAGATCTATAATATCATTTCAACTATCATTTACTCTAAACGACTGTATAGTAGGCGTTTTAATAAAATAATACCAGGGTTACTAGTAAAGGGAAAAAATCAAATCTACGAAAGTACGAGACGGATTCAAGGCGCCTGCGAGTCTTTTAGTGTACATCTTTGTCGATATCTCGAAAGGAAACGCACCGACTCGTGTACTCGTACTATTTAAATACGTATTAAAAATTGAGTAAATTTTCGACATATTACTCGAAAAATCTATAAATATACGATTGAAAGAAAGGCGTACGTATGACCGCGACGTAGCCCGTTAAATCATCTAAGCAATCGATTCAAAATGATCGGGTTAATGGATATCTCCGGGCAATGGTACATTTGATTCCTTTGGATGGATAAAAATCGGTAAATTCTCGATGATGTGTTATTTGTGATAAGTTTATATAGTGAAATGAAAGGGAATAGGAGCGTATCTTTCATTAATACGCATTTAATTTTCAGGTGGACGAAGACGAAATTTCGTCTGTAAGAAAAATTATCGGTTCAAAGCTGCATCATTTCATTTGAGTAAATGACTGTAATTGAAATACTCGATAGTTAAATGGTATACGTAGATTCGTAACTGGTACATTTACCTGTACGATCAAACGTATTACTATCTTACTATCTGAGCTCGTAGTATTCCATAGTAGTTTGAAAATTATTCACATTTACTAGTAATTTTCACAAATATAATGGCGTCTCTGTGTATCATTTCGAATATTAAACCAGTTTTTAAATTTTGAATAAACTTATCCACGGCCGCGGTCGGTCCTCTTTTAAGAATATCTTACTCTGGATCATGCTCTGAAACCTACTCGTATTATTAAAACGGAGTACGTAAACGTACGAATACAAAGAATGGATATTTTATGTCATTATCGAATCAAGGGGTTAAACTTTTAAACAAATGAACCGTATTTTATAAGCCTTTTAGCAATGTAACAAATTTTCCAACCCTAAGAACAATTCAACGTCATTACAAATGCATTGGTAATTTGCATCGAATTAAAAATCAGCTCGAGGCTTATTTTTTGTTCTTTTTTGATACAAATATAATAGCTAATTGTATACGAATATTAATAATAAGCGTAGGTAGACAAGGTTTTTGAAAAGGTGGCTTGTTCAAGGAAGATGACAATCTTTTTTCAAATGAAAAATATCACGATATATAGATAGATACAACATATCATTTTTTGAGATAAAAAAAAGGAAGTCAGTCAAAGAGTTACAAGATAGTTCGTTAAGACCAAATTCGTTCAATTTTTTCCTTTAAAACGTCCTTCAAAATGACCTGGGGGGGGGGGGGGGGTGACGGGGGGGGGGGGAGGTCTAAAAGCAAGTCGATATTTATTTATTTATTGCAATTGCAGTAAAATCGAGAAACTTCAATTTTTTTCAAACTTACTCGTTTACAAAATCAGAAATATTCAATTTGTGGAAAAAAACAAAAAAAAAATTCAAAATTTCTGAATAATAGTTATCATCAGAATTGCATCTTTGAATTTTTAATAAAAATGGGTACTTACTAATTTACTCTCTAAAAGGAGTTACCAAAATGGTCGTTATAAAGCTTAAAATGCCCATTTGACTTTGAAAAAGTGTTCAAAATTTTTCAACAAAAATTCCATAAATTACCCTTGGCACTGTCTAGTATTCCTACAAATTTGAAAAAAATCTATTGAAAACTGCCAAAAATAGAATTTCCAACGAAAATCTGCGTTTAACTCCCTCAGAAGAGGTTAGGGGGTGAGATATCGAGCTAAAAACTTTGTCACGCGGGTTTTAGACGATCAAGACCAATTTCCACTGGATAACTACAAAATCGGTGCTGGAGACCAAATCACGTTTTTCCATGGTTTTCATTGTTCACTTTTTTTTTTTTTCAAATAAAAATTTCGATTTTCTTCTTTTTTTCTTGTAATTACGTCCATGCTTGTAATACAAAACAGTAGGTAATCAATACTTCAACAAATCACTGAAATATATTAAATGTGTTCTTTTTATTGCATTAAGGTGACCCAGGGCCGAATTCATTGATAAACTCAAGAAAACTCTTCAGCAAGTAGCGAAAAACCTTATTAGTTATTGAATGAAAAATTTTATGTTTCTAAAATTTGAAATCAATACGTACTTCAGTCACTGAAATATTAATCGCATATTAAAAAATGTAAAATTTTTATTCGGTAAAAAAAAAGTAAAGTAAAATTGAAGTTTTCTTCTGGTATTCTTATAGTCAAACTGTGATCAGTTGAGTCCGAATTCAGTCTACCATATTTCAGCTTGAGCTATTCGATTTGGTATGAGATAGATAAATATTTCTAGTGCCCACTTTACCAAAATGGATGATTACAATGTTACTCTTAGGTACAAGTACTTTGACTGAAAATAGAAGTTTTAAAAAAATTATAAGGTCTCAAGTTTATTTTTTTTTATTTTTTTTTTTTAATCAATCAAATCACAAAATTATCAAAAAAAACGAAAATTGGTACTATTTCATCTCAGGAGAGAAAATTTTGTGTAAATTTTACGATTAGATACCAAGGGAATAATTTTTTTCACTTTCGAGTGAATTATTTCCAGTCTCGCGATTTACTTTGCAATTAGTCAGGATGCAATGATAAAAAAATAATAATGACGACTTCGCAAGTAAGTTCTAATGACGAATAGTAATAAGTGGATTTTGTCATATAAAAGAAACTGTGTACGAAGAACGACTAAAGTGAATTTTCAAACAATTCCTACCAACTGAAAAACTTCAGGAAACGATACCACCCCAGGTGTTCAAGCCAAACGATCGAGAGAACACAACGATAGGATCAGAGGGTACACGCTGCGCTTTGCACGGATTAAAGTAGATAATTTAGTGAGCATCGATGTCACCGGTTTATAGAATTAAACCGGCAAATGAACATGTCGATAGTAAAATACGGCAGCCATTTTTTAAAATTATTTACCTAAAACGATACGCCATTGGTTACTAAATAAATTACACGTTGGAATTCAAAGATAGCGAGTTGTAAGTGGGAGAAAAAGAAGCGTTCATTGTAAATCAACTTAAATGTACACAAACAAGAAAGTAACTTGTTTTTTATTCGGTATTAAGCCGTACCTTGATGGTAACGTCTGTCCTCCTATTTTGCATAATAATAAAACAGTTGAAATATGTACAATGCCTAGCAGCGTAATATTTTCCGCTTTGCGTTCGTGTATTTTTAAACATTTCAAATGCGAATTGCACACGGATGATCAAAGCTTCGAGGGGCTTTTACCTTTAACAAATAGTTATTTTTTTGTTTTAAAGCAACCATATCTGCCATATCAATAATAAAAGTACAAGATTTAATGTCAACCTCTACGAGTAGTTATGATTTGAAAACACGTTAGAAAAATGTAGACTGATTTGAGACGAATTATAGTTCTCATCGTAATGGTAAAAATTTTCGATGAAAAAAATAAAAAATGAATTCGTGTTAAAAATCCAAGCTCAACGGCGTTGACTGCCGCTGCAAGCTATCACGAGTCTGGCTATTCCTACCGAAACGCGTAAAACTCCCACGATAGCGTATTTTCCTTGGAGGAAATTTTTGTCGGTGAGTTATTCGGAAATCTGTGTGAATGGTAGAAGGATTTTCAAATGTCCAACACAGAAGTTATGAAAACACCATACGCATGTGAGCCGAGCATTTCGTAGTAATAGCACGTAACGGATAATTAACCAATTTTGGACACGATTGGGAAAAAAACATACCTAGGTACCAATGGATATCACCTCAAGGGTATATCGAGAACCACGAGAACAAACTGGCTTCTTAAAATTCTTCTTCGAAATCGACATATTACCCCGTTGTCATTTGATACCCTCAGTAAACCGAACATCGAGGGTACGAGCATTGAAAAATTAGTAAAAGTCTTCGGGCAGGAGCATACACGAGATGAGCATTAGCACGCGACAACGTAAGATATCACGAATCGATCTGTATATGCGACAAAAGATAATTATTAATAGCAGGTGCACAGCGTAAAGAAATGAAATTGATTATTCAAATGATAAATATACTAAATATCTGCGTTAGTTCGATGCAAATGGACAAAGGTATCCATGTATGACATGATATGCAAGTTCAGTATACGTAAAATTATGGACCAGGGTGGCGAGTACCTGCGTATATTTCCAGGAGCGAAATACCCAAGATATACAATAGAGGTTTGGTGTTTACAATGCAGCATTTTCACAAAAGATATTTCTCAGACGAATTATTAAAATCAAATAGCTAGTTGACCGAATTATAGGTACGTCCTTGAAATTGTAGACAGTAGCCATATCGTGACCAAAAAAGGAAATTAATTCGGCTTCGGCTTCTGATTTTACGTACTCACCTACTAGACAATTGTGAGGGAGAATATTTTAATATCAAACGTAGATACCCGCGATAATTATATTTATAAAAAGCGAATAGAAAAAAATTGGGGAATATATTTAGCCACGAGACATGATTCGAAAATGCATATTTGAATATATTAATAAATCATAAGTTTTGATAAAGAATGCGCGCACGGTTCCGATGTATGGTATTTTTCGTAAGAAATCACGAATTTTCCTCACATATTCAACTCTTACAGTCCGTGTGAATGCCGCCGAAAGCTACTGGAATTCACCATCGATTACAATGCACAACCCAATAGATGTAAAATTACACGTTTTCACAGACCACGACGGTAATCATATTTAGATATCGACATGTCAGCTACTGATTATTACCTATACCTTTTTAAAATTACTATTTGCCTATTGGAATTCAGTAGTTGGTTACACGAGCACCACCGTAGCTAGAATACTCTTCATTATTGTCTTTTCATTTTTCTACTGTTTTTTCCAACGCAGCGCATTCCTTTTCAATAGTCTGATATGCGACTTGGTAGCATACCAAAGGATCCACCCGCTACTTAGGAGATATTCCTGTGGTAGCTAGTCTCGTTTTATGCGTATCACGACTTTTACAGTGATTACATACCTGAGCCGAGATATTATTAGATATTTTTCTATTCTTCTGCAGGGATGCAGTATTTTCCGGCGATGTTAATGGTAAGAATGCCTTCGTGCCTTTAACGCAAATTCATCCCAGAGGTTTACCGACTTCGTAATACGTATACCTTACAATTGCGGCGCTAATTCTATGATATGACGAGCTTACCGGCAGTTTGTTACGTATGTGACCACCCGTATTAAAATCATGGTAATGAGTAGTTTTCTATCTCACGGCGTTCTGCAGTTCGACGTGAATGTGAATTCATTTGCGTGTGAAATAGATGTCTGACAAGTTCTTCATCGGTATTGGACTATGCGATGTCTGTAAATTTGCTTCAGCAATTGTAATGACTATTTTCAAAATAAATTGGCAGCTTCGAAAAACGAATGTACTTACCGTGCCAATATCGCTTTATGATCAGGATCAGATCCCATCACGATCGAAGAAACTATCACGAACGTTCGTTGGGTTTGACTAGATATCATTTCTCGACAATTTATAATTAACTTGAACATAATTACGAGCATTAATTACGTTAAATTATTAGTTATTTCCACTTCACGAAAATGTCAACTCACTTTGGCGGCTGAAATTGAAATTTTATTCCAGGTGACAGGTGTAATTGTGGCTTTTCATATTTTTTTTTGCACGCTATTGCATCACCAGTGTAACCTTATAAATTATTTCTAAATTTTTTGTAGCAAGACAAGCATTTAATGTTTTTATGTTTTTTTAGTTTTTCCCTACAATTTTACTTAAATATTGTTAAATTACATACTTTTAGCAATAAATTCATCTATTTAATAAATGAATATCATCAAAAAAGCATAAACAACATCTAAAAAAATGTATATATTTTTGGTACTCGTAGTTTAAAAATCCTTACTGGTAGTAACACTGTATGTGACGAGTTGTTGAAAATTTTGGGAACTACTGGAACTAGACACCTGTGACGCAATTAGACGCAATCAAGCCATTATTAATTTTTAATTTTATTCAATTCGCGATCGTTTGTTTCATTTATTTGTTCTTTACGCTATATTATTGAAATTAAGATGTATTTTTGTATGGTGAGTGACATTTTTCTGTACTTCTGCGTAGCCCAATCCCATGACTATGTCATTTTCTTATAACTTATATGTAGCTCAATTATCTGTGGTCGTCTTCAAGTTCAACCGCACTTCCAACTCTTCGGTATCGGTATCTAGCTATCTATATTGCTATGTAAGTGAAATTTCTAGAAAACTATATTCGTAATTATGATTTTAATGTTGGTTTTTTATGTAGCAGCAACCAAAATCAATTCTGAAGTGACGAGAAACTTGTGCGCAGTGTTTCAGACTGTTAAGTAAAAGAAGTGTGTTATGTAAGAATCTACCCGGTTTGATTGTTACGATGCGATGTTTTTATCTTCAAGTTCGCGCCCACATCCAATAAGGTAAATTTGATTGTTTCTTCTTAAACTTTTTGTATCGTAAACTAACTCAAATTAATATTTCAGGACGCGTTCGAAGCTACCAGGTAATAAGTGCGTTGCTATTTTCGTCCGGAATATACGACATTTAACTACTAGTTCCACATTTCAACACTAATTCAATCCGGTAGCAAAGATAAAATTAATTACTTTAGGAAACTCCTCCTATTAAACCAGCGAACATCTTGATTTTTTGAGCACACGTCTAATTGAAACGAAGTCTTCAGACACAAAAGTATCGCCGGTCTTGAGGAACTTGAACAACCCCCAAGAAGGATTACTCTTGCAAGTTGAATTTTCTTTAAAATCGCTCCAAGGTGAATAAGTCCTTACGTAAAGGTATGAAATATTTTCCATCACGATGTTAAATTAATCCGTCCATAACGCGCCGTAAAATATGATAAACAGTCATCGCGAAGCGATAATGATTTAAAAAATTTAAAAACTCAGGCAGATAGAAATTTCTAATGAACGCGGCGCGCCGTGGATTGAATATGCATTATATTCGAAGCCGAAGGGTATATCGGCATACCAACTTATGATTTTTGAACAGACCGAGTGAGTATGGAGTTAATTAGAAAAATGCTTTTCATATACGTACACTGTTGCTCTATATACAGTCCCGTTTGAGTGGTTTTGGTCCACGTGGCAAAATATTATCTATACAGAAAAATAATAAAAGGATGCGTTCTTCCCTACTGTAATAATTTATACCGCGTAACGTCGTATACGCCTACTTTTTTAATTTCCATCTTTGACACTGAACGGCAGCAGTCGAACAGCTACACTGACCAAATTAGTCTTAGTTCTATGCGCTATTTTTAATGCCAATGATACCTTTAATACCTGTACGCATACGTCGGATATGGTGCTGAACTTGAATTCGAATCCTCATCTCATTTCAAGTTTCGTATTATAACTAATTTAAATTATTTACTTTTCATCTCGCGCGCAAACGTTTACCGGTCTGAATGGATTGGATGTGTTTTAATCTCGGTGTGATGAGTTTTAATTATTTTACCAAAGAATGACGACGATCGAGTGGGCGCAAATATATTACTGAATTGGTATATTACCCTTGATACTCTCGACCTTTCAACGTTTAAAACATACGGTCCCTTTCGCTTTCCTTTTGCCAGATTGAACTTCGATTTCGCGCTTCATTTCGCCAACCAACAAATCTATCATTTGGAAGGTATAAAATGCGGTATGTATAGAGAGCTTCCTGCCAAGGGGAAAATTGAATGAATGAAATTTCGTGTAAATTAAATGAGCTTTATTTGCGCTAAATTCTCGATTATACCGGTTGACTTTTTTTTAAATTTGCTAAATTGTACATTTTTTACAGAATTTTTGATGATTGAAAAAAGAACCAACCGAAGTTTCGGATAACTCCGAAATTTTTCAACCTTTGCTTCGCTACAGCTGGCAATCCAGGTTCAAAATTTCTTCCAATACTTTGCTAACCACTCGAAAAATACAACGCCAAATTATTAATCATAATATTTTGACCATCTACGCGTTCATAATGATAATAAACAAGCTAAAATACTTACCAGTGTGGAAAAAAAAGAAAAGCGTATAAATATAACGCGGACCACATTACGACAATGGTACTCGAGAATCAAACCTTCGCCCAAACAGACTACGTACAATCTTCCTATTATTTTTTCAAGTGGATAAGATGCGTATACAATACACGCGACCACTCTAGTTATGGATCCGCGTACCCATGGGAGGTATGTGAAAAATACACCCCGGAGAAATGTCACGTTTTGTTCGGGTCTCCCTTTGTGTAAATTTTTATTCTATCACAAAAGCGTAAAACACACTTGTAATTAGAAGCTCGTTAATATTTTAACGATAATTAAAGGCCTATTTATTTACGATTTCACGCCACCATCTTCAAGATACCCATTCGCGATACGATTCGATTCGTTGCTCGAAAAGTATCACGATTTTTACTCGTATGAAAAGTCGCATGTTCGGGTGTACTTCCATTAATGATTTTGGTCTTGTATAAAAGGTGTTCTCGAATTTCACTATGGTCGTTTTTTTGTCGTCGAAAAAAAAACCTTCATTGATGCGGCTGATAGAATATGTACAGAGAGGGAGTTAGACCATTTCAAAGAAAAAAGAATATCACGGAGTGTACGCTGTCAAATGACACAGATTTATACAAAACAAGGATTATAGAACTTTGTAACATATCAATTACATTAACCTATGTGCCGCTGTGTTACGATTAATTACACAGTGTGCACCTACTTGTAGTATGATCTATTCTCCAAATACGAGGGCTGCTTGTGACGTTTTCATCCCTACATGTACCTGACGCCTAAAGCCATCGGATTTTTTTTATCAATTACCCCCTATGCGTGGTATTAACGTTTCGTCAAAGGTTGGTTTGGGTGTTTTTTACGAGGTGATTTCGCGGATTAAATACCTACGTTTGTAGGTAATTTACTTAATGGAAGATTTTACCTTACGACTGTGTTTTTTTATTTTTTCACGTTTGTTTTAGTTGATGAATTTTTGACTTAGTTGATGTCATTTGGGATGAAGTAGGCTTGAGAGTAAGTTGGATATCTAGTGATGATGTCATATTTCTAATATCGTAAGTTGAGTATATGTACCTAAATCTTGAATTTAATTTATTAATGGAAATGTTGGGAGAAAAATTGAATTTAATCTCACAATCAGTGATACCATTATTTCAAGTACTCAATACTCAAATTGCTTCAAGTTGAAGTCATTAAGACTATCTGCCTTTTTATTTAATTGGCTTGGATACATCATTCAAAATCAGAAGAAAATAGAATTTTCGCCAAAAACTGTTCAAGTGATTGAAATTTAAGAAATAGACAAACAATATTAGTACAATAATTTCAATATGCATTTTTTATACGTTGTTAACTCGATATTTTCAAATTCACTCGAGTACAGTTTTCTCGTAAAATTTTATTTAAAGTGGGATTAACGTAGTAAAAGTTGACTATACACCTTATGTGGCGATTATAGTCCAGTCTCAAAGAAAACCTACACCTCTCCTTTAACAGAAAATTTTTCCCGCGGATAAAGTTAATGTGATTATTGGAATAACTGAAATTTTTACAGCTTACTCTCTGCAGTGCCCTCCCAATGAAAGTTTTCCATTATTAAGTATCTTGGAACCTTTCTACAACAGGTAACAACCTCAAATTTTCTAATCCGTTTTCGATTTAATCCTGTCTTGCCTGAGAAAAAATTTACGATTACTTTTTAACAATTTCATGTGAATGTAATTTTAATGCAGGAGATAGAAGAAAATTTCAGAGAATTTTTTTGTGAAAATTGATGAAAAGAACAAAAAAGTTCACATCTACCCCTCCCTTTGCTGCTAAACAGAGTCTCCTTTTAAAAATGAAAAAAATTCAAAACCCTTGTCGAGTGATTCCTCCAATTTTTAGATACTGTTTCACTCAATGCCGAAAATTTTTGAACTGAAAATTAATTATATAAAAAAATGCAAAGATTGTAGAGGGTATTTTTGATTCAAATGAAAAATCACACAGGAAATCAGCTTTCAAAATCTAGTGATTTTTGAAAAATAACGATTCCTGCGACGAAATAAAAGTAAGGGTGAAAATTTTTCGTCCTACTACACCCTGAAAGTTTCTTGTAAGCAATGAACGAAAATTTTCACCCTTACTTTTATCTCAACAGAAGAATCAAAGAAAAAAATTCGAGTGAACGATTGCGAAGATGTACCTAAGATTTCTTCATAAATTGCTGTGGATCCGAAATATTCCTGTTCAAAAAATGCAACGAATGAAAATTTTTTCCTCAAAAATTTTATTAAAAAAATTTTACCCGTTTCTTCGAGTAAATTATTACATTATTTTTCAGTAAATGCTTGTTGAATGTCTGAAAAGCTTTGCAAGCTGATTTCCTAATATTTTAAAAAAAATTTGAGAACTTGAAGCAGGAATGTAGTCCTTAAAATTTTTTGAGATTTCCATAAATATTTATCATTTAAAATATTATGAAAACAGCCAAAAAATCACAAAAACCATCGAGAATTTTGATAATTTTGCATAAAAATCGATAAAAACATTGTTAAAAAAGTAAAAAAAAAAAACATGAAATATCTCGAAAATTTCGTAAAAATTGTGAAAATATTCCTAAAAAATTGTTGTAAAATGTTGTAAAAGTACTCAAAATTCCGTAAAAAATGTAGCATAATTCTCTAATTTTCATAAAAAATGATATAAAAGTGTGAAAATTATAACAGTTTTTACGAGACTTTCGACAGATTTCATGACTTTTGACTGTGCTCACAATATTTTTAATAATTTTTTTGAAAATTTTGACAATTATCACATTTTTGACGACTTTGAAAATTTTTAAAAAATTTTTGAAGATTTTCATAATTTTTGGATCTTTTTTTACAATTTTAATAACATTTTCTATAATTTTCATGCTTTTCCATTACTTTTTTTCATATTTGAAATGATTCTCATCAATTTTCATGACAGTTTCAAGCAATTTTACCATGCAATTTTTGACCATTTCAACAATTTTCATGATTTTTTTGGCCAATGTAATTAAATTTTAAATGATAATGAAAATTTTAAGAATTGTTATGACTTTTGAATCTTTTTTACGATTATAAATTTTCTCAAGTTCAAAAAATCATCCATGGTCATAGAATTTTGCCACGTCAAAACGTGAAATAAAGATTTTTCTGACCACCAGCCATAAGACATATCCTTGTCAAAAATGATAAAAGTGACGTATGGTTAGTTACTTTTTTGATGAAAAATGGCTACAGTTACTTTTTTGGAAAGTTACGAGATTTGTCGTTATAAAAGTGGGAAAATTTTTGATTCTGGGTCATTTGGAGCCCTGAAATAATCTGAATTTCAAACTCAATCAATCTGGGTTTTTTTGTATACCTACCTACAATTATGAAAATTGGAAGGGTAGAAAATTGAAAGTTTTGGAATACCTTTACCTACATCTATTTCTATTTTTGAGATGAGTGATCGAGTGTAATTTTATTTAATTTGTAACAAAATTCAAACAGGAAAATGATAGCAGGTCATTTTGAGTTGATCCTAAGTATTTCCTGTGTGAGATTTTGAGCTTCAGAAAATTCTTTGAAACTTTCTTCTAGCCCCAGCATGGAGATCACATGCCCGTAAAATTGTTAAAAAGTGTCGGTTTCTTTTCAGACACGAAAGGTGTAATGCAAAAGACCATGAGATCATAAGATGAAGTGATAGACTTCGAAGTCTGAACCGAAAATTAAATAGAAATAAAATGAGAACTCGAGCAAAAGAAGACAAACGGAATCTGAATGGCTTATACTATAAGTACGAGTAGTTATCGTCTGCTAGACTAGATAGTTCATCGATGACCCCGGTCTTTATACAGGGTGATATACTATTTACACTCGGTGAACCATTTTAATTTGAACGATTTTCACACGTCGTCTTTTATCCTTGACAACGAGCTATTTATGTAAGAATACACGGTCGAGTCTTTAATTATTATAGGTACCACCGTATAGTAACCCGTCGTGTATAAAGCAGGCAACCGTGGGCGACCTTCGTCAAGAAAAACACACCTCAGGATAGAAACAATACCGTGTAGACATTACCCCGCTGTCGTCGCATATATGAATACGTATGCAATGAACTTTATCGACGAACGAAGCTTCCTCGTCCACATACGATCAAATTTTCCTTCGCAAAGACGCTCAACCCCCAAAAAACAGTTTCATTCGACGTTCGAGTTGGAATATAAGACAAAAACGCAGGTCGTTATACGAAGGGCTTGGTGTATGTTGGTGCTTCGGCGACGACGTGTATCTAAGTAATTGCAAATTTAAGCCGGCTACATAAACCCCTGTGTCGAGCTCGGCCGACTGTGGAGTTACCGATGGAAAGCAAAAGAGCCGCAAATAAATTGATTACAAGTCAATTTGCGCTGCGGATGAAAGGGGTGAACTTAACGAGGCTTAAAAAAAAGTTTTTTTTAAGTTTCAAAATTAGAAAAAGAAATTGAATTTTAATCAGGCGTGGAATTGTAGTATACGCCGAAGAGACGTCTACGTCTAGTATGTACATGTCGAGTAGAGTACAAGGGTGAAAATGATGTAGCCAAATGAACCCTTTCGCCAAGGCCGATCGTCCGCGCGCAATTGTTGATTAAACGACGTGGTCGCGAGATTCGGCTTTGTTTGTACAACGTGACAACGATGCCAGGCCGCAAAAATGACATGCGAATCATTCAAAATAAGCTTATTAAAATGTAAATTATCCGAAAAAGCGACGATAATATAAAGGCGCTATTATATCGTATGGTTTGGCAATTCATCCGCAATATCCAAGACCGCACGTAGCAAAGGGCAACAAGTCGTCAAAAGAACCTTTTTGCACTCGAGATGATTTGCTAACTATACGGATCGATACCAGGACCGCACATCATTTCGGAGTCATTGATCTGTCGATTTTTTACATACTCGAATAACGGTGTCTTTTTTTTTCCCCAATATACATAACTGATTCGATCACATGTTTCGGCAGAGTCTGACTACACGTCACATAAAATTAAAAAATAACACGTTATCAGCTTCGAGATTCGTATTATTAAGCTTTTAAAACTATATGAGAAATAAGAGTCGATGTCGAACGTTAACTGGTCCATAGTTTTAATAGCGATGGAAAGAAAAAAATGATTATCCGAGGATCGCGTCCATCAGTGATCAGACGTAACACGAGCATCGATATCGTAATTACGATAAGCTCACGCGATTCTGGCATCGATATTTATCGTAATTGGATACACCTGCTTAGAGTTGGTATTGTTCCCTACAACATGATTGAGGTAGGGCTCGTGATTTTTTCGGTGCGAAATAGACCTATGTACCTATGTGGAATCGAATTAAGGATTATTATCTTTTTTATACGCGAGATTCGATAGACGTGCTGTAATTGTTGTGAAGAATTCCTTATTTTCTTAATGTATACGAGTAGGATTATAGGTACAGTTACCCTTTGAATGCGATGCTTTGTGGGATGCGAGTGGTTCGAGTAATTTTTAATGTTGATTGATGTCAGTATAACTGAGAATTAGAGATGGATGTGGATCGATATCCGAACAGAAAATGTTCTCGATCGAGTGATCGCAGCAGTATATTTAGGTGGGGGTAGATTGCTACTCCCCCTTTCTTAAAGGTCTAGGCATGTTGCTTATGACGTTAGGAGAACAGAGCTATGAAATTTTCATTCGGTTCAGATATTTTTCAAATTGTAAATTGGAGATGAAGAGGCCTCACTGTCTCTCTGGGAAGTGTCTTGAAACGATCTAATCGAAAAATCGTTCATTATACTTACGTTTATTTCAGTTCAAATGTCGAGGGAGTCAGAATCGTATCTGACGCCTGGGCACCCAGGGCAATGTCATGGTTGCGGCAGGGCTTTGCCTCGGTTAGAAAAATTTGCAAATTTTCCTCCCTTTTAACACATTCTAAAAGTCAGCCACTGTTTCATTTA
Source organism: Pseudococcus longispinus (assembly GCA_900064475.1). Taxonomy (NCBI): domain Eukaryota; kingdom Metazoa; phylum Arthropoda; class Insecta; order Hemiptera; family Pseudococcidae; genus Pseudococcus; species Pseudococcus longispinus. Next base: position 70,031 of record FIZU01057815.1, read on the forward strand.
TTCATTTTTCGCTTTATTAATTGCTTAAATTAAAATAGACTTTTTTGCTTTTTGAAGTACAGTTTTCAAAAGAATTTCCCCCTGCACATTGCTCGAGTGATAATCCTTCTTCATTTTCATGTATTTTGGAAGATTCTTTCAGAAATGGTAACTTTTTAGAAAATTGAACTTATAGGTAGTTTTTTCAACATAATCTATGCTTTTACGATGACGAATCTGGCAAAAAACCTGACGAAACTTCGTCACGACGACTTTTCAATATTTTGTCACACATCATGGCAGAATGAATTAATTTTTTTTTCAAATTCATAAATTTTCCAAAGTAAGACATTATTTAAATATCAAACCTTATGAGCTTGGATTATCTTGACTCTTTAGGGCTTAAAAAATGTCAGAGATGCTGTCGTTTTGGACTTGGAAACATTTACATAGTTTTTATTTTCTGTGAAACTGCATTGTAATAATTTTCACACCCCCTTCCCCTTCTTAAGGAAATCTTGGCTACGTTATCCTTTAAAATTCTTCAATTTTTCTGAATTTGTATTCTCTAGTTATTTCAATTCCGTTCGCCAAGAAAAAAGTGTAGGTCTACCTGGCCCCAACTGGCTAAAAGGATGATTTCATGTGATTCAAACGTGAATATTATTGAGTGGAAAAAGAAACAAAGGGTATAGCCGGATAAGAGGTGAAATCGGCCCCCAACGCTTTTGGGCTCCTATATACCACAGGTGGTGTGCCTTGACTAGAAAAATTTTTTCACAAAGTTTTGGACCCCTACCCCCTTCCGTTTGCGCTCCACACCCCTTTTATTGTCGTTTTTTCACAAATTTTTA
>FIZU01057825.1:0-14374 GCA_900064475.1 Pseudococcus longispinus
GTCATTTTTGGTCAAAATCATCATTTTTTGTCAATATTGTAATTTTTTTGGTCCAAACTGTTATTTTTTGTCAAAATTGTAATTTTTGGGTCGAGATTTTCATTTTTTGGTCAAAATTGTGATTTCAGCGTAGAAATTGTCGAAATTGTCATTTTAAACTAAAAATTGCCATGGAATGGAATGGAATTATATTTTTTCTCTCCAGCTCCTTTTCTTGAATGATTGTCTACGTCCAGCTATGCCATTGATTGTTGTATTTATTTACTGAATTTGTGGTTTTTGTGATTACGATCTGATGTGCATATTTATTTACTGTATGGATTTTTCTTCCCTAATTGGATGAGAGACTGGAAGAGAGTTGCTAATTTTGCCCTCAGTTCTTTCAAAAATTCTTTCGCTGAATTTTGAACAATTACTTAAATCAGTCAGGTATCTTCAAAAATATTTTTTTCATTCCGAAAAAAATTGTTTCCTTGGAAGTGCGGCATTTAAGTAGGTAAACATAATAGCGGGTACAGTAAACTACAGAAAAATTGACAAAAGAATCGTATGACATTTGATGAATTGAAACTTAATGTGATTTGGATAAGGTAGAAAGCCAAAATAGTCAGAAGGTTGACAAAACGCTTTGTAGTTAGGATGGAGAACGAAATCTTGAAATATTTTTGATTAGAAGTTTGAGAAAATCAACTCTTTAATCTCTATGAAGGTATCCCATTTTCTCAAGATTTCATTCTCTCCCCGCTTTAACATAAATAGGATCAGCTCCCTCTAACTAGATTTTTGAAAATTGACAAAAAAAGTTGATGAATTTTTTTCAAAATTTACGAACTTTAAAAATGAATTAGGGAGAAGAGCTTTTCCTTTAGTGGAAACTTTTTTCGTTTTATTCACATGAGATTTTCAAAATTTGGGGAAAATTTGTTGAAAGTTGGAAAATTTTAAGCTTACCTACTTCACCAATCACATCGCTTCTTCATGCTTCTGAAGAGTGATAATTATTCAGAGTTTTGGGAAGTAAAACAATGGGATGGGAGGTAGGAGTATACAGAAGTACTATTTTGGTTGAGTGAGAAAACTGATTGAACGTGTAAAATCAAGTAAAATCATCTCCCTCTTACCGAAAAAATTGGCTCAGTTGATCAACTTTTTTGGGTTTGCCAATATTAAGCATTTCGACCAATTTCTATTGTTGTTAATAGTCAGCCATAGTCACTCTGGAGAAAAGAGAATTGAACAGCGAACAGTCTAGACGAACGAATAAAATATTTTACACCAAAACCCATAACGTTTCGTCAATAATATCATTTGAATTTGCCAATTATCGCAGGCTGAAAATAAAATACGCAAATACGTTACATCGGGATGTAAATAGTATCAAAAGGAACAGAGGAAATTAAATTTCAATTAATTAATTCGGCTGGCGCGAAAATAGTGAAACTATATACCGTGGTTTGAACCCACGAGCACCGAGACTATTTATACGTAAAAATTCGTTTTAGAATTTTCACACAGAACGTGCATTACAGTACGAGTAGATGGTTGAAGATAACTGGGCAATGGAGCGTCGGCGACCGACGAGACGCGGCGACTGGTGTATGCAAACTACATAGCGTATCGTAAAATTATAGAAGTTCTTTTCGTCTACAGGCGTTTTGTTACGTTTAAAGCACGACTGATGCAGTAAATTTACGAATTTTATTTATGTAAAACAAACAAAAGCAATTTAGAACGTGCGGCGTTGGTTTTTTTTCCACGTCAGACAATAGAGAGCTAGGGTAGAGAATGTTTACGCCGAAATGATTTTCGTATGTATTTTTTTCGTCGTTATTGTAAAAGCAACGTTGCTGTTATGATTTTTTTAGCGCGATATAGAGATATCGTAATGAGCGCTTTTGACCTTTATTTTCGATAAAAGGTATCATTTTTTTGGGCCGGTTGAATAAAATCGGGTAAAAAAGAGAAAAACACGACGTTTGATAACGGTAACAAACACTTTTATTGTAGCAGAACAAACGAGAATAGAAAAAAAACATACCTACATATCTTAACATCGTGGTATACTACAAACAATAAAGGTTCGGTGCTGAAAAAAAAAACACACAATGAAAGTTTATCGAGTCTATTATTTCCTAATTTCTAATTCAGCGGTTTCAGGTGGCCATGGAAATTCAGCCGATTCCGATTGCTCTGGTAGTTCGAACCAGGACGATACCATTTTCTCGTTATCGGGCTCTTCTTTCAGCATAAAAGGCGAATCGGGCTTTTCGAACCATAACATCGATTTACCAGTGCTCATGCTCATTGGTTTTTCAGACTGCCATTTTATATGCATTGGTTTTTCCGCTGGTTTTTCCACGGGTACGTAGACTGGGTAAGGTCTGTCGACTGGGACCTTTACAGGGACTGGGACCGGTTTATCGACTGGATAAGGTACTTGTTTTTCGACGTAGACTGGATACGGTCTGGGAACTTGGACCGGAACTGGACGATCGACTGGGACTTTGACTGGTACGGCGACTTTTTTGTAGACTGGGTATGGTTGAGGGACGTTTATTTTTATCGGTACTGGGACTGGCTTTTCGACAGGGACTGGGTATAGTTTTGGCACGTGTACGGGCACTGGTCGGTCTACTGGGATTTTTACGTGGACTGGAACTGGAACGTATTTTTCTACGAACGTTGGACTGAATTCTTTCTTGAAGTGGGATAATGATTTTGGGTGTAGTCCGTGGCCGAATCCTGGGCCGTAACTGAAACTGAATGTACCTGGAATGAAAAGAGAAAAGAGTGTTATTTTTGATGGGTAGGTTTTTTTCGATAGTTATTGAAGTTTGATTTATAATTTGGATTTGGGGGTGGAACATAAAAAAAAGCTGATAAGATGTTAAAAATTCAAGTTTGATGAAGCGTCGTCGTGGTATGAAAAAAGGTAGTCGGTGAGAAGCAGTTTGAGGCCCCTTCCCCTCAGACTCCCCATAAGAGATATTTCCTTTGAAATTTTAGGAGGAAACGCAGAAACATGAATGTAAAAAAAATGTGGTAAGGGGGTCAATCGGCCTCTGGTCAAAATTCAAAAATTTTTTCAGGGCTTCTGATTTTTTATAGTAAAATATGATTTTAGAGCTTATGCAGAATCTTTTGGCTCCACCTCCGGGGGCTGCATCCCCAAAATAGTGATTTTAAGCTAAAAAATTCTATCTCCGCGAGTTTTCAACCAATTTTCACCAAAATTGTAATTTCAACAAAATTAAGAAACTTCAACTTTTTTCAACTTATTTTCATGTAAAATTTTTCAAAATAAAAAATATGTACTCAATTTGCGAAAAAAAATTAAAGTTTCTCAATTTCGCTGAAATTGCAATATTTGATGGATATCGACTTGAAACATGCCCAGACATGATTTTCAGGCCCCCAGCTCATAGAGGATATTTATTGAGCCAGAGCGAAGAGAACGTGAACTTTTTGCAAAAAAAGGCATTCAAAGGCTAAGATTTTATTTAAAAAATTCAGATTTGGCCCAGAATTTTTAATAGGGTCCTTGAACGAAAAAAATGAAAAAAAAGTTTAAAAAGTAATGACATTACAGATTTTGAAAAAAAAACAACCAAAGCTGAAATTTCATAATTTTTTAACTTTTTAAAAAATTTTTTCGTTCAAGGGCCCTAAATTCTCCACTTGAAGGGCCCATATTTCCTAAAATGAAACATTCTGGTTTGATGAGCTGATCACGTGATGACGATGAGGTCTATCGAACTTAATTCACAGTAGGTATTTTAATTCACGAATCAGAAAATTTAATTCAAATGTGTAGTCATATCTTGTATCTACTCGTAGACATGGGTTTATCGAAAAACATTTTAAGAAGGCATCTGTTATAATTGAAATTTAAGCTATACAAATTTTACACCTTGAAATCAATACATTTGTCATTTAGTTTGCAACTTTTTCAAAAATTTCAAGTTTTCAGAGAAAAAAAAAAGGTTTTGAAGCTGAACTCGTGAGGAACTGAGGAACGTAATTTTTTCGACCGAGCCTTTGAGAATACCTTGTTAGATAGCGTACTCATTCTGCTATATTCAATTCAAATCGGGTCTTAGCAATTGGTAAAGAATTAGGGTTTTGTCATACTCAACTCACCAGGCATTTTGCAATTTGGTATGGAAAAAATTACTTAGCCACAAAAAATTGAACAATTTTTGTTGACAAATTATCGTGTTAAATGACTTTTTTGTCGTATATCAACTAAGTGAGTGTTTTATCAAAGATTTTCCATTGTAGCCAGGGACCAATCAAATCCGGCGTTATGAGGATGGGGGAAACTAAAAATCGAAAAATGTCTGACTCATTCACATGGACCTTTGTTCAATTTTCACATAAAAAATACACTTTTTTCTGAATTTTTGGCCACCATTTTCGTAAATTTTCCGACTTGAATGGAACTTTATCAAAGTTTTCTTATAAAAATTCAACGAATTTCTAAACAATTTCGTGACAAATTTTTTATAAGTTTAGTATGGTTTGACAAACTATTGAAACATTATTTTTACTCTTATTTAAGTTCTAAAAATTTGAAAGTTGCAACTCATCGACGATTAGGCTTTTTATGAAGGATAAAATCGCTATATTTTTTTTAAATTTTCAGGTCACATCACTTTCGTAAATTTTCTGACTAAAAATACAATTTTTGTTATAGGGGGAAACTACACTGACACTTTCAAATTTATTTTTCTCGTTTTTGAATGAAGTTTGCTCCAAATACGAATATTTTTATTCGATTTATTTTAAGATTTTCCAAGTTTTGAATTGTTTTTAAAAAGTTCAACTATCTTGCAAATAACTCGTGAATTTTCTTTGAAAAATATTCAAGACATTTTTTAGTAGGTAGGTAACTAGGTACAACCTTTTTTGAATTTCATTCATAGAAAATCTTGGATGGGTCCGTGAAAGGGAAAGATATGAGAGGAATATTATCAAAGTAACTACATGTAGCTATGTCGAGATAATGAAGGCAATTATGCCTCAATTTGAGTACAAGAATATCAGATTTCCAAAAGGTTCAAAAATTAATTCTTTTTCAGTTCATTGAATATTACTCGTACATCCCTGGCCTTTTATTTGACACTTAGGGATAATTTCAATTTTTTCGAATTTGAGCCACCTGCCACATCACGTAATATTTCTTTTACATTTTGGAAAAAAATATCTGTAAAATTACCTCGTTTCCTAGGCGGTTTCTTCCACTGCACATCCTTCCTATCCTCGGCCGATGTCGAATTCGCAGCTTCTTGCTGAGTTTTAATCTCAGACTTAACTATAACGAAACATTGCAAACAACACAACACCAAACAAACAATTTTAATCGAATGCATCTTTTAATGAACGATACCGAAGGCGTACTAAAGACGAACGGCGTGAATTTTCGGATTATATTGTATTATTGTATCGGGATGAAAGTTGAAATTGAGCGACGGCGGCTTTCGATTTAAAATGTATCAATTTCAAACTAAAGGAATTTCACCGCTTGTGACCAGCTTGTTAGAAATTTCTCGTTGGTATATTGTGTCTGCATTGAAGCGCGCGACTTCACAAATATTTTCTTGGTTGTGGTGTTTTAAACGGAAGTTTAGAAGGAAACAGCGATATATGATAGCCTTTACCGAACATGTAAGATAGCGCTTTCTTAACGGTGAGTTATTACGTTTCAAAATCACTAGGTACATGTCTGGGCTCGAATTCGTATTACGCAGAGGTGATATTATAATGAAGTTATGGCTCTTCTGAGTGATGATCGTGTGTCTGTTGAGCGTCATCCTCGGTATCTAATTTTTTTGGCGGTGGTTTGAAGGGGTCTCTCTTTGACGTTTCTCAGAATCTAAGGAGGTATTTAATGGACGGATATCTTTGTACACGAATCTGGTAGAATTTTTGAAAAATTTATTTGAAAATTTAATGATGCTTATTTCGATTACCTAGATATCTACTTGAAATTTCAAAAACATCATTTTATTTCAGTTTTTTTCTTAGAATGATCAAGGAAATGTTTTCAGTAACTGGATCCATAGTTTTAATTTTCGTGTGTATTTCAATTTCTCTTCAACTATTTACGCGTATCGAATGATAGTAATATTTTAAACATGTTACCTGTATTATTTTCTAATTTGCATGTTTTGGTTTTGTTTTCAGTCTAATTCTTGCATTTGTGTTGTTCATGCTCAACTGCTTTTGAGTTCCCAAACTGAATGAAGTGTTCAATCATGCCTTATCAATCGGTGAAGTAAGTAATTTGATGTTCAGAATGTAGAGTTTACATTCATTTTCAAATTATAGAGGATGACATTGGACAGAAATTCGTTTTCAAGTCGAAAAAATAAGGCTCCGATTAAAAAATTTGATTTATTAGGAAAATTGAAAAAAATTGCATATTTAAGTTGAAAAAATGGTACCTAAACTTTTGATCAGAAAATCAAAGTTTGATAAATTTTTGAAAATATTTTCGAAAGTATAAAGCTTTCTTCAACCACAAAACCACCGTCGCCGTTTTGAAACCGGTTTTCAAAATTCAGTGGTTCTCAAAATTGAAAATTTTTGATCCCCACCTCTCACTTCTGTTTTTTTTGTGTATCTACATAGGCCTCATATTTTAAGAAACCAGAATAGAGTCCTTTTTTTTGGCTTTAAAATAAAAAAAAAAACATTAGATACTCAATTTTATTCATCTCTAGGTCACTTTATAATTGGTTCCTATCGGTTCAGATATTCGTAAATCGAAAACTCAATTTTTTCTGAGTTGGTGCTCTAGTTTCAAAGTGATTTTATGGGATTAGTATTCGTTTAATTTTAAAGTTGGTTTTTATTTTGAAAAATATCTTATTCTATGAGGATTTAAAGAACTATAAAAACTTACCATTTTTTTCAATAAGGTCAGATGAATGAAGAATTCATTTTAACATGAACTGAAATTAAAGTAGCAAAATGCTCTTAGGTAGTCTACCTGATAATTTTATTGTAGACCCAGTAGGTATGAATGAGTTATTAAACTTGCAAATGCCAAATTATTCTGTCAGTTGACATATTTCTATAATTGGAGTTTCTAAAATTAAATTTTACTAAACTCGAAAAAAAAGGAATTCATGGCAACATTAATTTTGAGAAAAAAAAAATTAAACCCGAAACAATGGTTGCAATAGGGCCTTCCAGCCTTCCCTGATAATAGTGAAATTGGTCCTTGACCCAAATTTCTTCGAAAGTGATCCTAAATGTTAACCCTGATGTAAAAACTCGCTAGCAAAATTTTTGACCACCCACCCATTCCCGAATTATCACCCCCTAAATATTGAAACTTCAATACCTACATGATATCTTTGGAGAGATCGAGTGAAAAATTCTGAAATTTTCACAGATTGTAGGTACTATGTAGGTACGCTCGTGGACTTTTTTTTTAAATTGGTTGAAATTTTCTCAATTCATTGACACTTCGAAATTTCCAAAAAATCACCAAAAAAATTTTTGGGTGGTGACATGGCTTAATTCTTTTTCAAGATTTTTAGACCCGTCCACCGTCCATCCCTCAGCGCCGACTTTGAAAATTGAACACAACAAGCCCGAGCTTAACGTTACTCCACTACAGCGCGTGGCAAATACTGATGAGCTCGCGCTCTTCATGTTCAATTTTCAAAAAGGTCGTTGAGGAACGAGTTAATATGCATCAATTGATGCATTTTTAACCCGATTAATCGTGCTAAAAAATTTTTTGCATAATTTTCTCATTAAATGACACCCAACTGTAGGGTTGAGTCCCAGAAAAATTCAAAATTTTTTCCTCTCCAAGTGGGTAGATATAAAAATGATCATCTAAGAAGTTTTTTTTCAGTTTTGAATTTTTTCAACAGTGTTGCCATAGTTGTTGGTCCTCGAAAAAAATATATGCTATACCTAAAGGTATTACAAAATTTTAAAAAAAATCAACCATATGATCCCTCAAAATTTTTTTACAATTTTTTAAAAATTTCGAAGTGTCAAAAAATTGAGAAAATTTTGATCAATTTTTTCAAAAGATTTCCATGAGTGTACCTGCATAGTGCCCACAATCTGTGAAAATTTCAGAATTTTTCATTCATTTTCTCCAAAGATATCGCGTATTGAAGTTTCGATATTTAGGGGATGATAATTCCGGAATGGGTGGGGGTGAGGGGGGTCGAAACTTTCGGTGGTGAGTTTTCACATCAAGGGTAGCATTTAGGACCATTTTCGAGGAAATTTGGGTCAAAGGCTGATTTCGATATCTTATCAGGGAAGGACCTTTTGATGATGAAAAAGTTAACATGGTCAATTCCAAAATCATACCTATGATAAATGTTTTAAAAAAAGTTATAATTGTGTGTTTTTTGCTTAGGTGCCTATATCTACATAAATATCTAAAATTTTGAAAGAACCAATGAACAAGTGCAGGATACAATACCAAATGATGGAATGAAACAAGGTATGTTCAAAAATTTCAATGCTAATATGCTTAAGAGGTGAGAGGGGCTTGAAAATTATGACTTTCAATATACGATCAACGCCTTTTTTCAAATGTCACAAAAAATGAATCTTCAGAAGTAGGTAAATTCTCTGAAATCTAACAAAATATCGAAATGAGTTTTGTTGAAAGTGAAAAATTTAACATAAAACGTATTCGTAATTCTACAGCTAAAAATTTGGTGGGTTCATCGTAATGAGAGTAAGATGTACTTATTCTCTGCAGTTCTCTACTAAAGCCACATAGCCCACATAAAATTTTTCATGTGAAATATTTAAGTAAGTACATATTAGCCTACAAAAAAATGTTAATTTATGCAAATTCCTTCAATTTTCTGTGTCCAAGGAGCCATGTACAAGGTTTCCAAATAAATATTCAAAGTTTTGCAACATTTTGAATATATGCATGAAAATGTTGCCTTCTTATCAGGGACGTATAAAGCAAGACTAATGAGAGGTCATTTCTATCAAATTTAAAAATTATGTGATTAGTAATGAATTGAAATTCAAAGCTGGAAAAATAAGGAGAGAAAATGACAAAGTAACTTGTACCTACTTAGTTTAAAAAATTGAAAAAACGATGATTTTTTTGAAGTTTTACAATTTTCTTACGAGTTTTTGGAAAATGACGAATAAATAAAGGGCTTGAAAAAGTGGAAGGGTTTTAAAATTGTTCAATAAATTATTTCTTTTTTTCAGCGAACTGCAAATATAATTATAAATTATATAAACATTAATTTGAAAAACCTTACATTTTTTTGGTAATAGCCTAATCGATTTTTCTTTCGTTATTTTTTAAATTCTCAATTTTCAATATAATCGATGAAAAATAATTAAATTTTGGTATTTTTAAAATTATTTCAAGCACCCATTTATTCAGTAAAAAAATCTACTCGTATTGATGTAGGTAGGTACCTAATTCTTTCCCAAGAATTTTTTTTTGTCAACTGAAAAAATATTTACTTTAAGCTAAATTTTACGTTCTGGTGAGTAAAACATTTAAATTCCATGAAAAAGTATTTCTCAGATTTTTTTGTTTATACCTACTCGCATTATTTATAAAAATGAATTAGTTAGAGTTGCAAGCATTAAAAAGTTAGTTACGGATAAAAAACAACAATTTTTAAAAATTGGTTTCCTACTGCTTACCTTTTTATATGCCTATAATTATCAAAATACTTACCTACGACATCTTAGTAGGCCTGGTCTCCATCGCGATCCTAGGCTTTCCTCTCAAATTATCTTGAATTTTTGAATTGAAAATTAACATGAATCGAGGGGTTTACAATAAAAGAAAAAAAGTAAATCTACACAAATACAAAAATGTTTATATATGTACAATCATATCACAATATAAAATACAAGACGAATAAAGTATAAAAGAATAAAATTTACTAATTCGTAAGGAATATAGGTTTACGGTACGTAGGCATAATAAAAAATAAAAGTATTTTTATTGAACTTGCAATTCGAAAGAAACTGGTTTGTAGGTTAAAGAAGAAGAAAAAAATGAGCCGATTAAATAATACTTATGTTAAAATTTTAGATACCGTGCGATGAACTTCGTTTTACGAATCAAAGACCTTGTACACGAATAAGCACAACTACGGTTCGTTAACTGGAACACGAAGAAACTGGTTTTTATTCATAAAAAATATATAGGTAAGTCGTTTGTTGCACGTTGTAGTTTTCTCTGAGATTTTTAATCGGAAGTAAAAATCGCGAAAACTTAAAAATGATCGAAATTTACGAGTAAAAAAATTTAGCATCTAAAATTTTAACTCGAAAAAATTTAAAGTTAATTAATTTTTAGGTATAAAAATCTAATTCTAAAAAAACTTTGAGCAAGCGTCCTTTGATTTTTGAATTTCGTTTTTTTTTTTTTTATAAACACACTATAAAAAATAATTTTAATACTTTTACTTTAGAAAATAATGGTACCTACATTCAAATCGAGGTAACTTCATTCTTGGTAACTTTAGACGAGTTTTTCATTCGAAGGAATCAAGTCGATAGGTAAAGGTATTTTGTTTTTGGTAAAGAGATCAATCGTAGTGGTCTTCGTAGTGTTCGTCGTGGTGTTTGTGATGATGATCGATGTAAATAGGAACATGTTTTTCGACTTCGTATGGTACTGGAATTTCGACTGGTACTTTGACTGGAACTTTAACTGGGTATGGGACTGGTTTTTCTACTGGGTAAGGTACTGGCTTTTCAACCGGGTAAGGTACTGGCTTGGGTACATGTACTGGGTAAGGTCTGTCTACATGAACTTTGACTGGATAGGGCACTGGTTTTTCAACTGGGTAAGGCACTGGTTTTTCAACTGGTACATGGACTGGGTATGGTCTGTCGACTGGAACTTTGACTGGGTATGGGACTGGCTTGTCATATGGATTTCCGATGTGTTTTTCGATGTAGACTGGGTATGGTTTTGGAACATGTACTGGGTAAGGTCTGTCAACTGGAACTTTTACTGGAACTGGTACATTCTTGTAGACTGGGTATGGTTGAGGTACTGGTACTTTGACTGGGTATGGCACCGGTTTTTCAACATGAACTGGGTATGGTTTTGGTACATGCACTGGGTATGGTTTTTCAACTGGGACTTTGATGTGGACCGGGTATGGTACGTGTTTTTCTACATGCACCGGATATGGCACTGGTACCTCTTTGGTGATGGTGATGTGTTTAACATGTCCTTCGTGATGATCGTGATGATCGTGATGTGATGGCGATTCATATCCGTAGTCCGATCCATATGATCCGTAGTTGCCGAGACCGCTGCTGCCAAAGCTGCTGGAGCCGAATCCGCTGGAAGAATAGCTGCTGGCACCGTATCCGCCGTATCCTAATCCGAAAACTCCACGTTTACCTTGCGTTTTTTCACCTTCTTTAGAAGGCGCCGAAGTAGACGATTCAGCGGGTTTGGAGTCATCTTTCGAACTCGCGAACACCACACCAACGCTAACGACCAACACGAATACACAAGCACTTTTCATCGTAACCAATTAATACCTAGTCGAGTATCGTATTGCAGTTCATAACCCGAACGTGAAAAACTGACTGACTGTGGATGGCGCGAGTACGGTTGTTTTGTAGAAGAGCGAAAGGAAGTCCCTTCCTTTTCCAGTAACGAAATGATCGAATTCCCCGAGTTTGTAGACTGTTTTAAAATGGACCTACTTTCGGAGCCGGTTTGCACGCAATATTTCTTCTTTAATATTATTACACAATGTGAGAATCTTAATTATTAGCGGCGATGCGTGCTTCGACCCGTCTCGCTTTGCGTTGTTACCTTGCCCTGCAATCGAGTATTGCCCCCGCCAACTGCCCTCCTCCGCGGCCAACGCCATCGCCGCCGTCTTTCATTCAGCCAACGGTGAGAATATCCATGGTACATTGCTGGCCTGTATTTACGTAAATGAAGAAAAAAAAATAAAAGTAAAACTGGGACCACGCAGTAGCACAAGCACGATCCTCGTGCTCGTATCGATGCAGTCTTGTTTCCAAACAAGTGGATAACGACCGCCGCCGTATACCTATTCTATATCTTATTTTGTTAATCTAATTCGCCATGCTGCGTTCGTTTCTTTGCTGTGTGTACCTATGCTACATAGATACTTCCTGTCTCCTAACGTCGCTTCACCAGCTCGTTCCACATATTACAGTTAGCATCTTTTTTTACACCAGCGTGGATATTACATAATGTCGCCGACGGTCCGTATATAATTGGATTGCTGTGTCGGTGTATGTGTTCGCGATTTTTATGTATAAATACCTTATAGATTTACCAAAGCAGCATATTTTATTGTTTTCATCTGTATAAATAAGTACTCGATGGCGGCGCGCTGCTCTGCGTTTATTACAAACAGCAAAGATATGATCTTGGTACGAGGTGCTAGTGCCAATGCTATACACGATGCCCGTCTCTTGAATAATTTTGCAACGTAAGGCTATTTACCGCCATCGCCAGTCGCTTATCATCGATATAATTATAAGGAGCCGATAAAGAGACATTTTACTGTAGTAACTCGCCCAGTTGAATTAAGAAACGTCGGCCACTCCTACCGATGTAGTCGAACGTACCTAAGCGTTAAATATTCAAAAGTTTTGTTTACTTTGAAAAACAATTCCTATTTCTCGATTACTATTATTAAGTGGTTCGATTTTTTTATTAACTAACAACCGAACCGTTGTTGTTCTTTGTAATTTCTCTTCGGTGTGTTTCGAAAAAGTTCCATTCTTTTCAATCGGTAGGTAGGTACTATCAGAAAGAAAATATCATGGTGAATAATTCACCTCCGTGTACATATTTCTTAAGAGCTCTTGTTACTTTGATGCATAGTCAGTGTCGGATTTGAGGGGGGCATTGGCCCCAGAAAGGCCCGTAGTCAACTGTGTGCTAGAGGGGCAGGGGTGGTTAAGCCCCCCCCCCTGCGCTGGGTTGAGCCCCCTGGAAAAATTTTGTCAATGTATCAAATTTTTACTGCTCAGTGCTCAGGATATAGTTTTGCCTGAAATGTTTTATTAACTACATTTTAGTCAGCCCCTCCTACAGAAGAAGGCTACCTGAAGGCCTGGCCCCAGGACCTCTACCAAAAGGTGCCTCCGCCAAATTATTTGAAAATTTTGATATGTTGTGCCTTCAAATTCGTTCATTATTAGGTTGATAATGATATAAAAATTATGAAAATTCTGCTATTGAATGACTTTTTCTGTTTGCAATGCTATATTGATGCGGGTATTATTGAAAAGGATTGTTTAAGCCAAAAAAAGTACTTACTTAACTGTCAAAAAAATTATGAAATTTTCAAATCGAACGTTCACTTAATTAGAAATAAGTTATTGTTTGATTATTTGGAAAAAAAATTTCCCCCTTCCCCCGATTTAAGGGTAAGTATTTTTCCTGCTTTACAAATTACGATTCCGGTAAAAGAAAAAAGAGAGGCTGCAAGCCGAATTTTTGACAAAATTTCTAAAATATGCAACAAAAAACGTGAAAATTACCCAATTATAATGAAATATGTACTTGAAAAGTCTAAAATAATATGCATCTCAATCTCAATTCTCATAGACAGACATGCAGTTTTATATAATTCACAGTTCTAAATTCTAATAATTACATAAACTATAGAAGTCTTTTGGTAGAAATGTGAAGGGGTGGAACACTTGAGAATGCGATAGACCGGGGTTGGCACAGAGAATATTCTCATTGAGAATTTGTTCAACGAGCACAAGGCAAGAGCATTTTCAATAGTATTCTTTGGAAGAAAATGTCGAGAATATTCTTTTCTTTTTTTTTGCTTTTAAGTGATTTTACGAGATTTATGACAATTTTCATGATTTTGTGCCTATTTTTACAAAATTTTCGACGATTGTAATAAATTTTGAGCTTTTTTTTACGTACATTTCTGATGATTTTTGTTGACATTTTGATAATTTTAAATAACATTTTTGATGATTTTCATGTTTTTTTTTTGGCTATTTTTATTTCATCATATTTTGAACGATTGTTAGGTAAAGCGAAATTCAACAATTTTTGTGTGGATTTATTTAATTCGTGATTTTAGATTTTTTTACCATCTCTAAAATATTTTCACTAAATTTTAAGAAAAAAATGTGCTCAAATGTTTGAGAATATTCTCAATACGCAGTGATGGGCGAGATCATTTAAAAAGTGATCTAAAATCACTATTAAGAACAATTCAAAAAATCGATCTTAGATCTCCATTAAGATCAAATTTTCAAATTGATCTAAGATCACCAACAAGATCATTGCTTTAAGATCAAGATCACTTTTTCAAAATTAATTCCAAATCAACTGTCAACTTCAAGTACATGTATGATAAAG
>FIZU01057855.1:0-11802 GCA_900064475.1 Pseudococcus longispinus
GAAGGGGCTATGTATACTAATTTTTGAGACCGGTCCCAGATTTCAACCCTCTCGGTCAATTTTCGTCAGGTGTGGCTCCTGGACTATTAAATGAAAGTATAAATGTTCAACATTTCGTAAAAATCTGTGAAAATGTAGCAAACGTTGTGAAAAAGTCGTGAAAATTGTCTGAAAAGTTGTAAAAGTTGATCAAAATTTCGTTACAATTGTTGAAAGTGGTGAAAAATTTGTGTGGAAGTCGTGAAAAAGGCATACAAGCGCGTATAAATATTAAAAATTTCATAATTGATCATTGAAAATGTTGCAAAAGTTGTAAAAATTGATTGAAATTTTGTGAAAGATGTTCAAAAAGTCATAATAATCATCGAAAATGTTCAAAATTTTTTTTCAAAATCATTGAAAATTTGGCAAACGTTGTGAAAAAATCGTGGAAATTGACTGGAATGTTTTAAAAGTTGTTAATAATGTAATCAAAATTTGAAATATTTAACATTTTTCGCGACTTTTTAACAACTTTTGCGAAATTTTCTAAAAAATTTTATGAAATTCTTGACAATTTTATGCAGTGTTTAAAACGTTTTTGACTACTTTTTCGCAACTTTTTCAACAATTTCAATGATTTTTATGAAATTTTGAACAACTTTTACAACATTTCAGACAATTTTCACTTTTTAACAATTTTTGTGAAATTTTCTGAGAACTTTTATGAAATTCTTGATAATTTTATGGAATGTTTGAAACATTTTTGACTACTTTTTCCCAACTTTTTCAACAATTTCAATGATTTTTTTGAACATAACGACCATTTTTTAACATTTCATGAAATTTTAACAATTTTTAATCCTTTTTTTTTTTGGAAAACTTAGCTAACGTGAGGGACTTTTTGCGACACTGCCCTCGTTCTAATTGTAAAATTTCCTAGTCCAAAAAGTCGTTTGAAATTTGAAAAATTTTTCAAGTCCAGAATTTTGACAAAATGTCTAAAAGTCAGCGTAGCGGATTTTTGTGACTTTTTTTTGCAGGTTTGGTGATCGCAAAAACGTATTATCCTATGCTAAAAATTTGCCTATCTATAACTATCAGCGGAGTCACGAAGTTTTGAACATCTACCAAAACTAGTGCATAACTTTTCCATTTCAAGTGCTGGTGTCGGCAAACATGCATAGTTACGTTTGAAGAGTTTGGGTAGCTGCATCCCTGGTTCAAAGGCGTTGCACTACTCCTGGAACACCCTGTACGATTCCTATATAATATCGCAAACTACCTTGTATATTGCGAACGCGCCCATCACACGGTTTTTATGCTGCTGCCGGGTATATAGTTATACACGAGATGAGTACGATGACTTCGTCGTCGTTGAGAGAAAGAGGCAGAGAAGCCTAAACAATCGTACACCATTTCGAAGCTCCGGTAGTACACGACATACAGAGAGTATACCATACGTAGTACATAAGGAGTCTGGGCGAACGTTTATTGCTAAACTTATGAAACTATTTCATTTAACGAAATGGCCCTTTTTGCTGGTCGTCGACAAGCGGACGCGGTACCGCCGAGAAGATTGCGTGCCAAATTTGAGGTTCATATTAATCCAAGCGTACCCCTCTGCCATCCGCTCGTCGTTTCTATTTAAGAAATATGTAACGTAATTTTGAAAGCAACTTAGTCCGGCGGTATTGCCGAATAAAGCAGGGACCAGATGAACGGTCGTAATAGCCCGCCGAGCCCGACAGCACTTTAAAGCTTGCTCGTGGATCGGACGAGGAGATGAAAAGAGGGGGTGAGATTTTCCTCGTACACAGCGACGATTTTTCAAGCATTTGCAGCGTGTACTCGTGTAGCCGGGTTAGCTCGATTGTTCGCATGTATCCGACGTGTACCCCGACTCTGGACTCGGTCTGTAATTAAAAATAATCTGTGCCGTACGTCGCTCGCTATCGTACCTTTGGAACAAAAAGAAACAGAAAGATGGAAAAAGTGTGGAGCGCGAGAGGCGACGTCGAGTCCAACGAATGGGAAAAAGCTTATTACCTAACGTGTAGAAAAGGCTCGGGTACGATGACGAGTCTCTATTGAAAACTCTCTCCCATATGTCGGCTGCCTGGCGATGGGTCCGAAACTGTAAGAACAAAATGTCAGAGGTAAAGTGTCAAAAAGATAATAAATAACAGTTTTGCGCTGTATACGTTGTCCAGTCTGGAATGGAGGCGCGGGTGTACACCGGCGTCGGGCTTTTTCTGCAATTAAAGTTGGAATTTTGGGCGCTGAACCGAATACTATTCATCACCGATGTGAATATCGGAGGCGTGTATGCGTGTCGTTCGGGTGGCTGGTGTTGGGAAAAAGTAGCTACAAACTACGCTCGTTCTACGTATGCATAGGAAAGGTACGAGTAGCTGGCTCTCTTCTACGTTTACATCCCAGCTCTCCGCTCCGCCAGCCAAACTGTCAAAATTATTTTGGCGG
The DNA here is from genome assembly GCA_900064475.1 of Pseudococcus longispinus. Classification (NCBI taxonomy): domain Eukaryota; kingdom Metazoa; phylum Arthropoda; class Insecta; order Hemiptera; family Pseudococcidae; genus Pseudococcus; species Pseudococcus longispinus. The sequence continues at coordinate 2,464 of FIZU01057855.1, forward strand.
ATTGTGCTCCTTTGCTTCGTAGTCGTATACCATAATAAGGTAGTGCTTTAAACGTATACGAGAACGTTGCTTTACGTATAGAACCGAAGTGTAAAATGGAACGTGGAGCAGAAGGAAAGAAGGACGAAGTGTGGATGTTTTTAACATCGCACCTTTAATGGAAATGATCTGCGGCGAATTTCAATTACGTAAAAACCGACGAGCAAACGAAACATCGGCGATGGCGTTTTATTAAAAATGATAAATGATGTCTACGACGAACGGTACCGACCGAATACGGAAAAGAAAACTATAGCCGAATGTTGAGACAACCCCTGCGATCCTGTATCCTTCGCAAGTCGAGTCGCACCGACCAAGCTCGGTGAAAAATTGATATTTATTTTCAATAACATTCTCGGCCCGAACCCTTTAACAGCCTAGAACGATTTATGTATGTGTACCTGTCACCGTGTATCCTGTGTTGTCTTTGCCCATACCGCCGCTATGCCGACGACGCGATTCGATTACGAGTGTTTTCGAGAAATGAGTAAATATTTGGACGAGTTTTCATGTACTCGTAGGTCTCTGGCGTCCTTTTTTTTCTTCTACCCAAGCTCGGAGCCGAAATAAGAATCGGAAAAGGCGATCGGATAATTTGAGTGGAATGTTTTGCCCCTCGCATGTGGCCTTATTTCTACTCGTAATAGGTGTGTTCCGGCGAAGCACCGTGACGTATGGAGAAGTGAAAAACATGCAAACATTTGTGCTGTGTGCTGGAAAATCGATTTGTTTTCGAAGGCGCGATTGGATTTGGTCGAGGAATCGAGTATATCTCGGTTATTGAAATTTCATTTCGGATGTGAGAATTTGCCATGACTTGAGATTCTACGTATTTGTTTAATTTTGTCTCTGCGAATATGTTGGTATCTTTTACAAATATAGGACTGTAGGTTCGACTTGGCTGAAAAATTTGTCGGATTTGCGACCTTTATTCTGGAAATTTCGGTCTTAGATTTTTCACATATTTTTCCCCAAGTTTCGAAAAAATCCTTTTAGTTGTTTGATTACTTGAAAATTACGTAAATTCGTTGGAAACATCATCGAAATATTCAAAATACCTTCAAAATTATTTAAAATGCTGAAATAAACAATAAAAATATCGTGAAAACCATTTTCAAATTCGTAAAAGTTGTCGAAAAATCAAGTGCATTGCCTAAAATGTTGCAAAGACTGTTCAAAACGTAGCAAAAAGTGTTTGAAATGTCGTAAAAAATCATTCAAAAAATTGTAAAAGTTGTCGAATAACCATGTAAATTGTTTGAAATATTACAAAAATTGATCAAAATGTTGTAAAAATCATTAAAAATCGTTGAAATAGCATGAAACGTTTTGAAATTTTATTTAAAAAATCATTCAAAGTTGGTAAAAATCGTTGAAAATACCGTAAAAATCATTTAAAATGTGATAGATTTGTTCAAAAAATGATACATTTTTGGAAAATTTGATTCCATTTTACGATATTTTTCAACGAATTTTACGGGTTTTTTTCGAACATTTCAGACAACTTTCATGGTATTTGAACGAATTTTCGTGCAATTTTACATAATTTTCACGATATTTTAAACCATTTTTGTTATTTTTCTATCAATTTTATTGTGTTTTTAACGAATTTAAGGAAATTTTAAACATTTTTTGGAACATTTTAGGTAATTTTCATGAAGTTTTTACCAATTTTACCATAATTTTAATGATTTTTACGAAATTTTGAATAAGTTTTAGCACATTTTGAAAAATTGTTACGATTTCCTTGTCCTATTTCACAATATTTTTAACGAATTTAGCAATATTTTGAACATTTCTGACAATATTCATGGTACTTTAACGAATTTCCATGAATTTTTTAAAAAGTTTAATGAAATTTTGAGACAATTTTCAGCCAATTTTTTTTGAATTTTCAACGATTTAAACGATGTTTTAAACCTTTTTTTCGAACATTTCAAGCATGAAATTTAAACCAATTTCGGCCTTATTTTAACGATTTTTTGAACATTTCAGACAGTTTTCATGACATTTTAACCAAATTTTCATGAGATTTTGATGAAGATTCACGAAATTTTGGACAATTTTTACGATTTTTTGGCAAGTTTTTGATAATTTTTACGATTTCTATACCTATTTGACAATATTTTTAACGAATGTAACGATATTTTGAACGCTTTTTTGAACATATCTCACAATATTCATGGTATTTTAACGAATTTTTATGAAATTTTTTAAAAAATCAACTAAATTTTAGGACAATTTTCACTATTTTTAGCCAATTTTTTTTGAATTTTTAACGATTTCAACAATGGGTATTTTAAACCTTTTTACGTACATTTCAAGCAATTTTCACGAAATATCAATTTTGGCCTTATTTTAATGATTTTTTGAATATTTTAGACAATTTTTATGACAATGCAACGAAATTTTTGGTATTTTTCACGATTTCTTGGATTTTTAATGAATTTAACGACATTTTGAACGTTTTTCGAAACATTACAGGTATAATTTTTATTGCAATTTAACAAATTTTCATGAAATTTTGAACAAATTTGACGATTTTTTACCAATTTTTCCAACCATTTTGACAATATTTTCGATGATTTTTTTTTATTTTCAAGATTTTCAACAATTTTTATGATATTTTAAGCATTTTTACTACTTTTTCAATGATTACATTTGTCGACGATTTTCATACAAATTCATTGAGAGTGGGGGTGATCGAAAATTTCAAAATTTTGGTATCAATCACTTAAATTTTTCTGAGGTGATTGTGTCTGAAACCCCTGAATGATGTTGGAAGGGAGGGGGACCCTAAATTTTCAAAATGAGAGTTCCCCATCCCCCCCAACAACCTTCAAAATTAAAGTGGTTAATAGCTATGGATTTTGATACCTCACATACCTAAACATTTTGAAATTTTCAACACTCTGCGGGGTTTTTAGTAAAAATAACCTCAAAAATGAATTCAGTGCCTTTGAAAACCCCTTTCACCAAATTTTTGAATTTTTTTTACCCACATTATTTTCCATTCTCACTGCGAAGCGTAGCGCCCGCGAACACTGTATTTCCCACGAGAGCACCGTGGAAAACGTGACATATCCGCTCGCACTTGATGCGATGGGTGGTCAGTTTTCATTTATTTTGACAATGTCGCACCAACTGCAACCTTTTGAAATTAATGTGGCAGAATTATGATTAAATAATACACTTTCTGAAAAAAATGGCGACTGTACTCTGAAACTTTTTTTCAAAATGGGGGCTCAAAGTTTTCGAAAAGCCATAACTCAGTGAAGAATGACCCGAAAATTTTGAAGAAAATTTTTTGGGGTTCTTCTGACCCTCCAAAATCCATTAGAGGGAACGCGACATTTTTATCTGCATTTGGCGAAAAACTAGAATATTAAGACTAAAAAACACATTTTGGTCCCTCCCCTCAAAATAATTGCGCTATAGGGTCTAAAATTTTTGTCAAATTTTTTTCTCATCATGGTTGACTTTTTGGCACAGGTTTCGTCAAAATCGGTGTCGAAGGCCAAAACACCATGCTTATCCGGCTATACCTTTTTTTTTCATTTCGCGCTAAACTCTGAGGTAACTCTTGTGAACCCTCGAAATCAAATGCTTCGTCATCGATAATTAATCGAAACGATTTTCAAACAAATCGACACCGTAATCAAATCATCGATTAACGACGTATTTCAAATAAAAGCGAACTCTGTAACAAAATCATCTCCTTCGAGTACACTTTTATTAAGCGTAATGAAAACAATCCTCGTAAAATTTCTCATTACTTATAAATACTCGTACCCATCGGTACGTTTCGAATTCGAGGTGTTTAAACTTTACACACAATGTCGACGATACGATCCAAAAAAAGAGAGGGCAGAGGCGAGAAAAAGACGTTATCGAAAACGAAGCGCATTCGAGGTATACGAGTATTTACGACGAACGACGACGTGTTCAGTTAAACTGCATCGTTTATTCTAGCAGCGGCGGCGATAATAATACCGAAGAAGAGGAAAAAAACGATGATATATTATAGAAACGCGTATACGACAGTTACAATTGTACCCGTTTAAGCGAATGTGACGAATTTTTTCTCGTATATAAACGTTTTATTACAGTCATGAGTTACTTAATGACGTACAGTACATCGAATTGTTTATACCTATAATTCGTTTCGTAAAAATAGATACACGTGTGTATTGTCTCGTATATGTTCGTACTCGTAATTCCAATACCAAATATTTCAAGAGGTTTGCTAGATAATTAATGTGAAAAAATGGCGCGATTGAAATAGTACACAGAGCACGTTTGCTTTTTTTGTATCTATCTTTTTGCGAAATGTACGTATTATTTATGCATAGCTACAGGTTGGGTGAATTACCCCAAAAAAAAGGAGAAAAAAGCATCGTTATTTATGAATATTTTAACCGGCGTGTAAAAAGCGATACAACGACGAAGCAACGAGGTACACCTACAAAGAAACGCAGAGAAAGTGAAATCATGAAGACATTTCGTACGGTAATTTTTTTTCAGCGCGAATTTAAACGCGAGTAAATAAAAAAATAAGTTTTTTCACCCCTTTTTCCAAACCAACAAGTGTAAATTAAAACATTGTATTCGGAGCAATTAAAATAACGACGTTTCGTCGGTTCGCGACGAAGAAGGACGAATCGAGGTGGAACGCGTCACCTTGCTTTTGAAATAGGAAAAAAAACACGCAGGGAAACCGCAGTCTGTTGACGGTTTGTTGACATTGTTTTTAGTATCCATTCATTTATTATTAACTTATACCCTTTTGGCTGGAAGGGTCCAAGGGGGAGGAAAAGGGACACGAAAAGAATCGTAATGAAATTTCGCGTCGGGGTTGAAACAAAAGGGTGGATTTGACGTTCGATAACGTCTTGCGGCGAGAGGTTATCGAAAGGAGGCGGATTTCAAGTGAAAAGAAGGTTTATAGAGTTGAGAAATTTTTACAAGACGTTTAATCCTTCGGCGTGTATTTCAAAAGATAAGATCGATTGGAGGGATGAAGCTCGAGATTGAGAATTTCGGCTATGATCTTATTAATCCGACTTTCGGAGTGAAAATTAAAACGATGGTATCGCTCTCGGAGCTCGCCGAGCCGTGGCTTAAATAGCTCATTAAACTTTTTAATAAAATAATATTATAGAGATAATTTAACAAAAATACGATCGAAGGTTGTCTCCGAAAGTCTATTACGGCGCGTCAAACGAACGAATTCGGCGAACTGCTGGAAGAAGCAACGTAGAGGATCTCTCATTTCCATTTGCGAAAAGTCACAAATCGCGAAACCTCTCCGCCAACTCCCTCGCCAAACTTAATTCCCTCGCTTCGGTTTGAAATGAACGACGAACGAAGAGGGCGAAACCAGCGAGCTATAGAGATTCGGCTAAATAATTTATTTTTAAGTAAGGTTTTATAAAAGTGTTTTCGCGGCGGTTCGCAAAACTTGGTCGGTGAAGAGCGAACATAAAATCTTGCCTATGAGATAAAATCGATAATCTTAAATATTGTTTTACTCGCGAATGTGCAATTATTCATTGAAAACGAGGCGCCAACTGGGAGATCGGCAGGTTCGGGGAAAAGTACCGAGTTCGAAATAGAATTGGAAATTTTTTCTGCGTTTTTTTTTTCACCCCTTGGTTTTTATCGTAAAACTTGCTCTCTCTCGAACTAGTTTATACTCTCACAAAGTTGTATTATTCCGTTTAGGTCACATATTTCTCGCATAAGCGCAAAAAATTATTTCCTTTTCGCTGTGGGACATTTCATTACAAAGGCGAAGTCAAATCACTATTTTAATCTCTTTCTTTTGCCCGCACAAGTTTTCCTATCACATAAAAAAAATAAGGCAAATGCGTTATATTCTCGGCTGCTCCGGATCCCTCGCTCGTTGCGGCCTCCCACATCCTTAATACAAACTTTGACCCGACCCCTTCCTCATTCTGGGTTTTTTCTCTCTTCTTTCGCTATTCGACCTGTCCCGCTTTTTCACACCAAAAATATAGAAGAAAAAAGCAATCATAAACCATAAAGTTGAGCAACAACTGGCGTCTCCCCATATCTTTCTTTCACGCTTCAAGGAACTTTTTTAATATATATGGGAATAGCGAGTTAGAAAAGTTTATTATAATAAAGGCATTTTCCTAGCTACTTCTATATGCCTGCCTGTGTGTATATGAGTTTATATTATAAAAAATAATACTTTCGTCGTATTTACCTGATTTGCGTTTTTTTTCCTCTCTTTCTTTTATCCTTCGGCGTCGTGTGATTTTTTTTGCACTTTTACATTTGTATGTAGGTACGTTTGTTGAGTCGGGTCGTGTGCGTCGAGCTGGATTTTTCGTCGACGATTTGTTATCGCAAGTTTGCGCCGGTTTTTTTATCGCAATTTCGTCGCGTTGCCTCGATAGGATTGCGAAAAATGGGGTAATTGGGGTGAATGATGTGGGAATGGGGTAGAATATTTTGCGAGATGAGATTTTTTTTCGAGTTGGATGGGAATAGAAGCGGGTATCGTAACTGGTTACTTTTTTCATTGTTGGGTACCTTTTTGTTACTGTTTTCTCCAAAAGTTACTCGAGGTTGTTTTTTTCTTGCTTTTTCAAGTGTAGAAAAATTTTAAATAAATTCAAAACTTTCCATAAAAATTTCTAAAAACGTCGATGAAAAGGTCAGACATTCGTATAAAGCATCGAAAATCTTGCAAAAATTGTGAAAAAATTCTCGAACGTCGTTGAAAAATGCTGTAAAAGTGGAAAAATGTCATGAAAAAGGTTGCAACATTCACAAATTTTCTTGAAGATAATTAAAAATCACGCAGAAAATAGTACAAAATCATGAAAATTTAATAAATATTGTGAAAATTCTTCAAGTTTTTACGACACATTCGACAGATGTCATCACTCGTTGCCTGTTTAAATTTTCATACTTTTGACAACATTTCTTACAATTTTCGTGATTTTTTGATAAGTTTTTTCATATTTTCAAACGATTTTTCCGAAACTTTTTGAAATCTTTACGATATTTTTACAAGTTTTCATAATTTTTTGGTCATCTCTTTGAAATTTTAACCAATTTCTATGGAATTTTCATCAATTGATACGAAATTTTCGAGAATTTTCATGATAAACTTTGCTCAAAAATTCATAAAAATAATTGAAAATTTTGCAAAAGTTGTTAAAATGTCGTGAAAATTGTCCAGTCGCAAAAAATGTCTGAAACGATGTAAAAATCATCAGGAATTCCATAAAAATCATTGAAATTATTGCAAAAGTTGTGAAAACTTTGAATCAAGCCTCGAAAGATGAAATTTTGCATTTTCCATCATTCGTGAGCGTTTCCTTTTCTCCAAAGCTTGGAAAGGTCAAAACATGAGAGCTTTAGCTTTTAATTGAACGTATGTTCTCGAATTCGAGCAACTTTGGCCGAATATCAAAATAGCATAGATATTAATTTCAGATCAAAAGGTATTAAATTTGTTGGAAAATGAGATAAATCAATGTGTCATGTTTACATTTTGTTATGTCAAATGATACGTTTGAAAGTATGTCAAAATTACACCCGTGTCTCAGATGTGTTTCATTTTTCCTTCTCCAGTTGAACAGATTTTTTGTAAATGTTTGAATAATGAGTTGAAAAAGAAGTGGAATATTTGTGTGGTAATTTTTAAAATTTATAACAGACGTTAAAATTAAAAAACTTTTAACTGCGAGAACAAATTTACCTCTTTTGATTTTTTTTAGCGTTTCGCAAATTTCTAGGAATCTCAAATCGTACACACGCTGTACTGAAGAAAAAAAGCACGAAACGAATTATATTGTAAAACTCGGCGAACTTTTAAAAATGAAATGGCACGAATTCGACATAAAATTATTTTCAAGGTCGTAGACTCGATTCGAGCGCGTTTTTTATTATACCTTCGAGATACTAATGACGGCGAACATCCGAACGTATTGAGAAAAAAAGAAAGGGTGAAAAATTTGTTGGAAATTTTTTTTCATTCGCAGCTATCCTACACAAAAACTTCGTTGTAAATTTCATCTAATCTGGTCTTTGAAAAAATAACGAGAGTGAGGTTTTTCTCGTTGAAAAAACACGTGACCTGCCCTCCGCCGCGCCGGCCTGCCTTGTTCGCTTTTTCAAAAGTAGAAAAAATTACTATTAAGAAGACGAGCATTCAACTGTGGGCAATTTAAGAAAAGTTGTTGGAAATCGTATATAAACTTTGGAATGTGTGTTTTTTTTCTCTTGAAAATACGACGAGTGTAGAAGAGAGGGGAATGTGAAACGACGCGTGTAAACAAATCAAGCACGCTACTTAAATCGCAGGCTTAGTTTTTTTCAGTGCTGGCCTGCCGACGAATTGTAGATGTATTTTTGGTACAGAAAAAAAAACATTGAAGCACCTAGTAGGTATATAGCCATGTGTGGCGTGATGGTAGAAGTTTCATCGCAAAAAATGGTGTAGCCAGAAAGTCATTCAATGGATGGAGGTAAATTAGTGAGAAGATATGTGATCTTGTGCAAAATTTTAAAAAATGTCCACCATTTTGTCAAAAAAACAAATAAATTTGCAAAATTTTGCTTCAGTTTCATTCAAATTTTTCATATTTTGAATATTGATTTATGAATTCCCAATTCATGTTCAATTTTTTTTAGACTCAAGTATTCCAAACTACAGTAAATTCAAAATTTAAAATTATAAGCCTGATATAGTGGTTTAAATTTTGTTAGAATGTTAAAAAATTCCATGAACATAAGCAAAAATATTGTAAAAAAAGTGAAAAAATTATGAAAATCTTGTAGAAATTATCGAAACTGTCATAAAAATTGGTACAAAAATGTGCATTAGTGACAGAAATTTTGGAAACGATTGAGATTTTCAGACTTTTCAGAAAAAAATCAGTGAAAACACACATAAGTGGTAAAAAGTGATAAAAATTATGGAAAATTTTATGAAAATTCTTGCAGTTTTCACGAGGCTCGTAATGTTTTGACTGTTTTGGCAATACTTTTAATTCTTTTTGTCAACATTTTGAAACTTTTAACAGCATTTTCAACGAATTTCACGGTTTTTTTACTATATTTTTACTTACTTTGTCCACATTTCGACATTTTTAATAGAATTTTCGACGAATTTCATAATTTTTTGAAGCCTTTTGACATGGATAGGTATGTCTAATGGCTGGGGTCAATCCTAAAAAAGTGTCCATTTTTTTTGTCCAAATTTTTTGTCCAAATATTCTGTCCAAATTTTTTGTCCACGAATGTCAGACTTTTTTGGAC
>FIZU01057857.1:0-14173 GCA_900064475.1 Pseudococcus longispinus
AAAAAAAAAATTTTTAAAATTATTTTTGCATCATTTTTTTTTTTTTTTTTTTTTTAGAAAATGTATCAAGTTTTTATGACAAATTCTAAGGGAAAAAGAATCAGGAAAACATAATTTTTTTGGCAAAAGTGTTTTGATTTTGGGTTTCTCAATTGCTCATCAAACTAAAACTGATGAGTGATTTTTTCAGTGTCAGTTTTTTAAATTTTTGAGCCTTTATTTGAATTCAGCATTTTACTATTTCGACTTTTTGTACTTATTTTATTCTCTATCGGAAACTGAATTCACTGAAATCGAAACGAAAAACTGACAAAATCTGAAAATTAAAACCAAAACGATTTTAGTTTTCCAGCACTGCAAATTTGATTTTGAAATCGAAACAAAAAGTACCTAAGAACTTTTTTTTTCAAAATTTGAACATGACCTAACCTATTTTAACGATAACTGAAACGGTTTTACAGCCGTGGGTGTAGGGGTGTGTGTATCATAGAAACAAAATAATATGATAATGAATAAAAAAAAAAAAATGGTAGAGAAAGTATGTACCTAAAAATTATTAAAAAATGTGTGGAAATCGTTCAAATAACGTTTCTAAATTTCTTTGGAATAAAGGAAACAAATTAATTTCGACATTCGAAGGTGTTTGCAGCATTTCATAGTAAATTTACTTTTACCATCAGAGCACTCATTGACATTGTATTATTCACAATGATCACACTAGCTAGAATTTTTTACCAACAGCTTTTTTAAAAATCATTAATTTATACTAACAAATAAATTAGTCATGGGTTCTTTTGCTTTTTATAGAATAAGTATCTAATTATTATGCAAGATGTCTGGTGAAACGATCAAATTTTAATTTCAACATATGAGTATTTACTTTTTTCCAAGTCAAAGAATTGACTTTGTATAAAGTTACATTTTTTATAATTGAAAAAATTGAACAAAGTAGCCCTAAGTATATATTTTTCATTTATTCGTTCGATTTTTTTTTTAGTTTTTAACAGAAAATTACTTTTTTAACGGATTTTTTTTTTATTTTTTTAAAACCATTTTTCAAATTCTTGGATTTGAAAATCAATTTTCTGATTTTTTAAAATAAATTATATTTGAATATTTTCAAATACATCAGTTATTTCACCGGACACCTTGTATAACTACGAAGTAGGTACCTATTTTATCGTTTGTGGGCTACGTTTGAAAAACTAACACTTGGCATAGGTAATTTTATTTAATTTTACGTAATTTATTTCGTAGGGAGATCCGTAAGTATGAAATGCCTCCTTCGATTGGAAACAATTCGTAAAATTTTATCTCAAAATGAAATTCTCCAACTCTTAAGTGATTGATAAACTGTAACTGTGCGTCATTTCGACAAATGGAGAGTAATTGCGATATATTTATGTACCCAGTACAGTGCTTATCTGTAAAACGAGAGCATCCGCAAGTACAAATACGAGCACATCCATGCTGTAATTTATGTGATAATAGTTCACCGCTGCGAAGACGTATCGCATTTTTGTTTCCTCGTGCGGACTTCCAGATGATAACGTCTTTTATATCGTCGTGTCACCTGTCTGTGTATCCAAAGGGGAAAGAGGAATTATGGAGTATTTGCTGTTTCTGGAATGTCTTCGTGTTGATTACTCATTACATCGGATGGCGGAGAAGAAATAAACCTGATTGAATCAAATGGATTGCATTAGGGAAACAAATTCATCGATGAAATTTTGCGAATTTTTTCCAATCATTATTTTAGAATATTTTATACAATTAAACGTCATAATTATAATCATTCCTCGAAATACCTAAATTTAAAAAAAAAAATGTGAAAAAATACACCAATTTTGAACAATTTGATTTGCAAAAAAAAGAATTAGGTTGTTGGAATTCGTCACTTGTATTTTCCAACTACCTAATGTCATCGTTGCCAAATTTTCTATTAATAGTTGACCCATTTCACGATACTATTTCAAAATTATTTTAATTGGCTGGCGTGTGTTTTATCACGTTGATGAGTCGTTCTTCTTCACATAGCTTCCAAAATATGTGCTTTAATAGCATCACCCAAAAGTTATTAAAGACTCGAGTGACATGAAATTGTATATCTATGACGTTTATCAAATAAAATATACACCTAATGTAACTTATTCGTATAAAAATTGCATTTTAAATACACCTATTCCATTTGAATTTACACAATATTTTGTTGATAGGCTGAAGCAAGAGCTGAATTCGCCGAAAGATCAGTTCAGAAATTACAGAAGGAAGTTGACAGGCTCGAAGGTATGTGTTTGTGGAATTTATCGCTTTTTTACAGCATTCTCTCTTCGAATCGAAGAGAATATTCGAACCGAGACTGGGATTCGGTAGGTGACACGTGTATAATACATTTCCAAGTTCTACACGTATTCAAAATTAATTCAAAATTTCAAATTCATCAAACGCATAATCGTAGATTATTTTCTGTTTTTTTCCCTTACATTTTTTTAAAATGCAGTTTGAACCTATTATTTTCCACAGTTTTGCTTTTAACTAGTGTGTGAACTTTTTATGATTTCTTTTTCACTAAATCATTAATTAATTGTTTCGTAGCTGTAGTTTTTTCTCCAGCGTAGAGCATGATTTACCTTTATAATTTTTTCTTTTAATTATTTTTCGTTTTTCTTAGTAATTAACATTTACGTTGTGCTAATTTGTTTTTGTTTTCCGCTTTGCGTAAAAATATCCACTCATACAGACGACCTAGTACTGGAAAAGGAAAAGAATAAAATGTTACAAGAAGAAATGGAAGCGACGTTAAACGATATACAAAACATGTAAAATATTTTTTATCTACCATTCTTTTGTTTCTACCCTTCTTTCTCGTTCTGTCTTTGTATTGTAGTATAATTAGGGTTTTTTTCTATTTATTTTGATATTTTTATATTGTGAAAGTTTTGTTTTTACGAAGTATTAAAACGTTAGAGGATATCAACCGTTTGAGCATTACCAATTATCTGGTCGATTATGCCGAAATCATGCACAGGTTCGCTTTTTTTTGCACATTTTTTCATAATGTAGGGCCAACGTTTCGATTTTTTTTAATCATTTCGTCTTCGAGTACGTCGAAAGAATCGATTTGATTTGTAAATTTGAAAAAAATTAATTTAAAAAAAATAAAATAATTTTATGCTGGAAAATCGAGGCATTGCAATATCGCGGATGCTCTTATTTCAGTCAATGTTCAAAATCGCATTCAACAGTCAACTCGTTGCTGCAACCTGCAAGATGTTCATTGTTTTATTTTTTTTTAATAAAATTTTTCATTTTAATTCATATTTACCGATTTTTTCGTAGTTTTTGATTTTTTTTCAATATTATTAATTTGCATCACTTAATGATTCAACTTCCTTTAACCAAAACCTTATTTAAACCGAATCAAATCGATTCGCTCGTACTCGTTCATTTTTATGGATATAAATTAGTAAAATTTCGCATGCATGGTTAATTTTTTTCATTTAAAAAAACCAACACATTCCCGTAGATTTTCATTTTTCACATTAAATCGTAATTTTAAATTAATCGATTTGTTTTTGACGTATTATGCAATGAAAAATTTCAACTTGCAGATGAAATGCTTATTGAGAAAGAGAAATATCGCGAAATCGGAGACGGCCTGGATTTAGCATTTGTTGAGCTTTATGGATTCTAATTGTTAATCATTTTATGCTATTATATTATTATTGCTTCTTCATTCAGACCATCCTGTACAACATTTCTTCCTTGTAGATTTTTATCAATATAAAGTTTTTTTACTGTGCCATCACTAAAACGAACACAAAATACTTACGTAATTTTTATTGTACTAGGCCTATTTTTTTTTCTGTCGTTTTGATCACTCACACGTGTTTTCTTTTTTTTTCTTTCTATTTTGTATTTTTTTTTTTTTTTTTTTTTTTTTTCTTTTGCATATATACTAACACATAACTCGAGTTATTTCTATGGCAAATTTATTATTTTTTTTCGATTTTGTTCGTTTTTTGTGTTTCGCAATTAGATACCTATTCGTCCGAAATAAAATTTCGAAGTTTTTTTTTCTACTAGTGTATTTTATGTAGGTGCTTTGAGTAAAATTATGTTGAATTTTTTCTCTCTCTTTTTTTCGTTGACGTGTGTATTGTTTCATGGCACGTGTTTTAAAAGATGTACTTGTGTGTTTACTTCGAGTAGGAAATCTGCTGAGTGTTTTACGTGTGCATCGCGATTTACGTAAATTACTAACAATCGTCCAAATTAATTTTTTTTTCTCTTTTAAATATTTTTTTGTATCGATGTTGTACATCTTTGAATTAATTTATTTTTTATAGTAATATTTTTATTGTATACCAAGTACATTACAATTGTAAAATCAATAAATATAGAATAGAAAATGAGTTTTAGCTTGGCTTTTTTTGTTTTTAAATGCTTGACGCTTAATTCAAGTATGCTTATTTTTATTATTTTGCGTTCGAAGTGTTAAATGGGGCTGAATGTGAGAGATCGATTTTTAAAATCGAAAATGCCGATTTTGAAAAAAATCAGCCAGAGGGACGGGGGATGGGAATTGAAATTTTATTGCTATTTTTCCAAGTTGTTGGAAGAAATCGAATCTTGGTCTAATTCGAGTAGCAATTACGCTTAAACACAGCTTAGTAATCCATAACCAGTGTGACGTTTTGCTGTAATTGTGCGAATATACTTCACATACCTACGTATATCGTACAAAAGAACCGAGTAGTAAAAGCATAATAAGCTTTAGAGTTGCTTCTTTAACGTGAAAGTTCACTATTCTAAAAGGTGAGTCGATTATATCCATGTTGGTTCATTTTATTGCAACGAAATCATCCACGAAATGATATTAATATCGATTGTATTATTTTTAACAGATGAATTGGTACATGAGAAAGAGAAATACAAATACATCTGCGACGATTTGGACCAAACTTTCTCCGAATTGGTGGATTAATTTGGACGTGTATGTACGTTTCCACGCAATTACCAGATATTTAAATCAAATCTTAAAATTAACTGTAATCTATTTGATTCCAATACTCGATTACATTCACGTGTAATTTTCTGTTTGATTTTATAAAGCTTCCGCGCAATACATTAAGAATATAGTGATGTGATCGGTTGACTGTTGGTTCACACAGAGGAACGAACAGTCAACTGAGAATGATTACAATCAATCCGTTAATGTATACCTACAGTTACTAATCAATTTACTTTATAGTTCGTTCTGTACGGGATTCAATTTTCGCTATATTTTTAATTTATATACATATTTTCATGATTTTAATATCGTTTAGCTGTTTTATGTTGAAAAGCGTAAATTTGTTCATATTTTTTTTGTTCACGTATTCCATTGAAATATATACGTTAATTATTTATTGTTTATCTATGTATTTTTGTGTGATTTTCTATTTGCATTTATAACTAAATGCCGGAAATGGAATTTGCTATGTTCGATGAATTATTCATGTTGCGTTTTTCAACGAGAAGTATAGGCCTAGATGCATACAGCTAGACTTGAGTTATTTCAATTCGAGTAATCGATTTGAAGATTGAAAATGTAAAATTCCACTTACCATATCGATGTCGTTGACGATCTTTCAGTTTTGGATGTTTTTAATGATTTATATGAAAATTTCTACAATTTAAAAAACTTTTGCTATTAATTTTTGATTAATTTGACGACATCGATGATTTTTTGCAAAATTTTCTACAATTTGCATGAAAATTTTCAACTCTTGCAAAATTTCAACTACTTCTACCACATTTTAAATAATTTTCATTGAAAGAACCTTGACCAATGTTATTCTTCAAAAATCATCAAAATTCCTCAATGGTTCTGAATTTGCCTAATCACCCGGTTATAAAAAAAATTTCCAAATAAGATATTTTTAGTTATAATTAAATGACCGGAATTCCGTTTGACATCATCGTAATGCGACTTGCATCTTCAGTGGCCCTTGGCTACAATGGCCATTTATTTTACGAAGCACTGTACGTTAGTCGAGATGATGACCAGGTGAAGGCATTTCTCAAAATGATGATTTCAGCATTCAATTTGATAACGTACACAGGCAAACACTCAACCTTTGAATGTATTTAGGCAGCTCGGACAGAACAACCGAACTAGATAAGCGACAAATCTGATCGCTATGTGAATTTTGAGGAAATTGGTGATCAATAAAGTCGTATTTTTTGCAACTGATTTCGCCTTTATTGAGAACATCTATGTTGAATTTTTACTATAGAGCTGTGAATTTGTGAAATATGGAGTTGGTGTTATCGGTTGCAGTAAATATTGCATCATTGGTGAGTTTATTTTAGTTCATAAAATTTTGTTACAATGGATGACTTTTTATTTAGATGAAAAATTCCAGTAGGATGCAAGAAATATCGAGAAACTGTGAAAAGTGAAACTCAGAAGCTGATATTGTTTTTAAAGTGGCGATCTATCTTTGAATTAACAAACTTTCAAAACAAAAAGGGAATTAGAGAAGTTCTGCGAACAAAATACAAAAATTGCATATTTTCAAGGCTGAAGGAACTTCAATGCAGCTTCGGTCTGGCATGAAAAAAGTTAGTCCGCGAGAAGTAAATTTGTGCCCCCCCCCCTCTTTATGATGAACTGACTTTTTGAAGTCACTAGGAAGAAGGCATTGGCGTAACTTGGGATAAATATTGGAAGGGCAAGGTTGTAAGCACGAGTAATTTTTGGATGGTCATCTTTTTTTTGGCTACTCAATGGTGGTAGCGTAGCCAGACAGCCATTTGAGGGGCAAAAATGTGAATTTACGCATGAAATGTTGAAAAATACACAACATTTGGTTGAAAAAAGGTAATATATTGAGCCCGAGCGAAACGAGGGCGAAAGATTTGCCAAAAAATCTATCCAAAAGCTGAAATTTTATCGAAAAAATATGATTTTATTTACAATTAAAAAATATTTCGTTACCAGAAGAAAAGTTATTGAACCCGAGCAAAGCGAGGGCGAAAATTTTTGTAAAAAATTCATTCAAAAGTTGAAGTTTTACCGACATTTTTCTAAAAAAAAAAAATCCATATTTTGTTGATAAAACGAAAGTTATGGAGTTCGAGCGAAGCGAGGGCAAAAAATCTCGCAAAAAAGGCATCCTAAGGCAAAAGTTTCATCATTTTTTCATAATTACGAAAGAATATTTGGGAGGGGCAAATGCCTCCCTTACGTTACGCCAATGGAAGAAAGTGTGCAAGGATGATGATGCCAAAAAATGTAGTTACTTCCAAATTTTATAACTTTTATGAAAAGAGCAGAAGAATTAATGCCCGAGCGAAGCGAGGCCAAAATTTTCAATGTTTTATTCCAAAATTTACAGTTTTCCAACTCGGTTTTGAGCGTTTCATGCATAAATTTTGAAAAAAGTCGTTTAACGTAGGTTTTCTAATTTGTGCCCTGAATTCTCCATTGGAGTGCCTCAAATTTTCCCTAAATACAAATTTTGGTCCGTAATCGCGGACCAGCGGTCCTGTCCAGACCGACGCTGCTTCAATGTGCCTGCGGAACGCAGAAGTAGCAGAATAACAAAAAATGACAACGTTTCTTTGGTTGGTACACAACATGAGAGTTTTTCAATAAAAAAAAATTAATATTGGTCTTAGTCTTAGGTTGTTCAAAATGAAGGTCAACTACCTGCTTAGATAAGAGAAGACATATTATTCCTGAATTTTTTTTCTTCAAATTAATAAATTATTGCCGTATTGCGTAGGAATTAGGGTTTTGATCAATGCCTCATTGACTTAATTTTCATTTCAATTAAGTACAAAAATTTTGTTCCCAAAGATGAAATTTATGTATGTAGGTAAATAGTAACGTCCCAGCCTGTCGATCCCTCCCAGTCCCAGACTCTTAAAAGGCAATAGGTAGATAGAGTCTGTGGAAATTGACAGGCTAAGGTGTTGTATTTCTCTCACAGGGTGAGAGTGTGATTGAAGCCCGGTTTATAATGGAAATGAAAATAACTTGGTTTTCATTTCCATTATAAACCGAGCTTGAGAGAATAAAAAAAAAAAGTAAATAGGTAGTAATGTACCTACCTATACCATTCATTATCAGCTGATTCTGAACGTCAACGCGTACAGGCAGAAGCTAAAAAACAACTTTAATAGAACTATATTTCCCGCCAATTTCCCGAAATCTTATCTTTGTACCTTTGTGTCTTTTCGACGTCTTCTCTCTCGGTGGTACAGTACGCCGTACACTTTTGAATGCAGAAGGTTCGCGAAAGTTCCAGGTGGTTCCAGGTTGATTCGTGGATTCGAGTTATATTTTTTTAGCCAGTGTATATTTTGTGTTTCAAATTTGAAAGTGTTCTTCATTTATCCTGTAAGTATGAATTTACGACACGCTACGACGAAAATGGGCTTACGTCCATCTACATAAATTTTATAGGAAAAGTGAAAACCGAAAGTGGTGAAAGAAAGAAATGGATCTCTTTGGAAAGCGAAGTAAGGTAGGCGTACTTCTTTTGATTTTTCTTTAACCTCAGATCTAAAAGAGGAGGTTTTCCACTACTGCTATAAAAAATCGAATCTTTTGGACGTGTAAGCCTATTTTCATCGCGATGCGCTACCATTAATTTTTGTTGTTTAATTTTTCATTTTCATTACGTCATTTTTTACTTGACTGCATACCTAATTCATTTTTGGGGCATGTTTTTTACCTTGTAGATAATTCAGTTTTGAATCGCTTTTTTGGTGTCGAGCAATCAATTTCTAAGAGTGAGAAGCAGTCAGCTCAACTATTTTCACGTAA
Organism: Pseudococcus longispinus; assembly: GCA_900064475.1. Lineage (NCBI taxonomy): Eukaryota > Metazoa > Arthropoda > Insecta > Hemiptera > Pseudococcidae > Pseudococcus > Pseudococcus longispinus. The sequence goes on from FIZU01057857.1 coordinate 8,822, forward strand.
GTAACGTTTTTATCTATTATTCATTAAAATATTATCAATTGTGTATGAACATGAACTAATGCTTACATTTTTTGCTCGACTACATACTGATACTAGTTACTACATCACTTAATTATCATTTTATACATCCCATCAGGGACGAGGTAGTGGCAGTTTAGATACCTAATTTATGTAATTTAGACAGTACCTTTTCCTAGGTAGCCACATTCATGTAATAGCTATTCATTATATTTCTTTTGTAGTCACAAATCCAGCTGATACACCTAGATATCCAATCTGAAAAGTGAAAGACTTTTCTATAGGTACACCTACCTCGCTGGCTGATTAATATAAAATGAATATCTAAATGGCAGTTATAGCTGAGATGCAATAGACATGAATATTTCATCTAATTCAAGTATTAGGGTACTATAGTAGATATGTGGTCTGATTGTGGCTATACTAGGGTTTGCTATTATTTCATGTGTTAGATTATTTCTGTGATTATTCGTCAAATTGAAGTTATTCTGGCATGCAGAGGCTGGAATTTATGAAAATCTGATGTTTACAAAGTTCGCCGTCGATTACAATTGAGCTGAGGTTCAGGGAGATTCATTATAAAATACCTAACATTGAAAGAGATTGCCGGATTAGTGTACCGCGAACGTGTTGTATAAGGCTGTTATCAGTGTGTGAACGAATGAAAACATGAGTCATTAATTTCAACGAGTCAGCGTTATTTAATGGAGATTTGTATATTGAGATTAGTATATTAATACTTAGCCGGCATAATATATAAACGGTGGAAATAATTATAGGAAATCACCGGTTTGGCTTTTCAATTGCGTTTGTGTGTTTTCTTTTTCTTTTTTTTGCGAAATTGCTGGAAATTGTAGGTTTTTTCACTTGTTATCACTTATACCCAACAGTTATCACTCCAAAGACGACCAAAGAGCAAGAAAAGTAAACTGGATGCAACCACAACGGGCTGTGTGAACCTGAAGTTGGACCGGACGCCTATTATGAAATTTCGTTACGTCAATGCGAAAACTGACATTTTTACATTTTTCTAACTATCTATAATATCTTTTTATTGTAATCGTAAAGTATGAATATGCTTCATAAAAAAAAAACTTGACACCTATTTTAATAAAACTTATTGATATTGTTCCAGGTTACAATGGACGTTTTTGGCGCTCAAGCAGACTCGCAAGACCATTTTCCTGCTACTTCCCTGCAGCCGGAATCGGAAAATATAGTACCTGTACCCATGTATGAAAGTAACGGCGATCAAGTAGACTCGCAAGGCCATTTTCCTGCTACTTCCCTGCAGCCGGAATCAAAAACTGCAGTACCTGTGCCTACGTACCAAAGCGATTTGTTGTATAATACAAATCATAAACGACGAGGCTTTGCCGTAATTTTCAATCAAGAAATTTTTGAGAAGTCATTAAATTTAAAAGTCCGAACGGGAACAAAAGAAGACTGTAAAAGTTTAGAAGTAATTTTACAGACTTTAGGTTTTGAGATACAACGTCATGACGATCTCGATGTGAGGAATGTTTTGTCTGAAATCGACAAATTAGGGGCGAAAGACTTCAGTGACTGCGATTGTCTTTTGGTCATAGTGTTGAGTCACGGCATAGAAAAAGGGATTTATGCTCGCGACTCTTTGTACTCTCAGAACCAGTTGTTTGACCCATTCACTCCCGATAAATGTCCATCTTTAGCTGGAAAACCAAAACTTTTTGTGATTCAGGCGTGTCGGGGTGAAGCTTTCGATGATGGCATAGATGTAAAAACTGTACAGGTCGATTCAGACATCTACAGCCCTTCTATTTACAGAATACCCATTCAATCCGACTTTTTAGTAGCGTATGCTACTCCCTTTGGATATTACTCGTGGAGGAATGAGGAGACCGGAACTTGTTTCATTCAAGCGTTCTGCACCGAATTGACTAAATACTGGAAAACATACGACGTGGTAACAATTTTAACTTTCGTAATTCACAAAGTTGCATATGATTTCGACTCCAAATTTACTGTAAATCCTTACGCGAGGAATAAGAAGCAGATTCCTTGTGTATTGACCAAATTAACTAGATTCTTGAAGTTTACACCTAAAGAAATCAAAGACAATGCCATTTGTAATGATGGTTCTTAAGTGTGGTTATCTTTTGTAACCAAAAGTGGTAATAATTTTTTCATTTTTTTTATCAATTCGATATGAGTTACTGAAATGCAACATTTTGTTGCATACTTAAATGATGATAATATTGTATCAATTCTTTAAATGAAATGTTTCCGTTGAATAATTTATGACTTACTCAGTTATGAAGTTCTCGATACCATTTTACCAACACATTTTCATTTTTTATGTTCTTTTCTAATTTTATAACTATCTACTTAATTTTATCCATGTTATAGATTTTTTGACATTCCAATTTCCTGGTGATTTTTGCTTCCAATTTTTGTATCTGTTACTGAAATAAGTACTTACCTACATTCAATTTCTGTGATGAATTTGTGCTCATAATTATCTTTTTTAGAATCTCGATTGCATTTTGGTATTCATTACGTATATTTCTTATTATTTTGATTTATATTTTAATGCTCTCTTTTAAATGGTTGTACTTAGGTATACCTACATAGGTTTAATTTTCTAAAGACTGTTTTGGAAATCGTCTGCCATGTGTGAGATTTGGATACAAAAATTATTCATTTTTTAATGTACAATTTCATTCTCATGATTGAACTTTTTTTAGAATTTTTTCGTTTCAAATTATTTTTATGTCTTTTTAGTTATGAAGTTAGGACAAAAGCACGATATGAAAATTCGTTCAATTTTTAAATTACTATCCATTTCCAAGATTGAAAATGTGCTTTGATTCAATTTTTTTTGAAAAGAAAGCCCTTTAAATTTGAGATGGGCAACATGTTCATCTAAAGTTTTTTTTTTTTTAGTAGTACTCTATTGTAAATCCAATTAATCTCGTGTAGGACAGACGATTCCCGAAACTCCCTCTACAACAAAACAAACGAAATGTATTCTTTTAGTTTTTTAAGTACCTAAGAAACGTCTTTGATAACGGTTTATCTAGTTAAAATTTGTGATCGATGATGACAATTTGTCCTTGGTACCTATCTATCTGAAAACATGTCGTGTTTTTTGTTACCTTCTATTATACTTGTAAGTATTGTTTTTATTCACAATAAAATATTGATTTAGCTGTGTACTTTTTTTCCTATTGACAAATAATTTGGGGGAAAATTTAAGAAGCAACGAAGCAAATAAGCTTTGAAAATTCTTTGAGCAAAGGATATAAAATGAAAAAAATTTAAGTTAGTTTGAAACCTCGTTTGAATAATTCGAATGAGTATAGAGTCAAGTAGAACAAGCTCGCCACCTCAGTCCTCACGACCAAAAATAATAGGTAACTACAGTACACAAGGGTAAATAAGTGCATTGGAGCAAGAGGATTTTCGCTAAATTCTGTTTAATGACAAGTTATTTAGTAACATCGATACTTGTCATCAGTCAACAATTAGAAAATAATAATTTGCAGAAAAGGGTCTTTCCTGATATGATAGAGACATTGGCTGTTAACCCAAATTTCATCAAAATTGATCTTAAATGTTACTCCTGGTGTAAAAACTCTTCACCAAATTTTGGACTCTCCACACATTCCGGAATTATCATCCCCTATATATCAAAATTTCAATTCGCGAAACCTTCGGAGGAGGCGAGTGAAAAATTCTGAAATTTTCACAGATTGTGGGCTTTATGTGGATATACTTGTGGAAATTGTTTCAAAATTTTTTTTAATTTTCTCAATTTTTTGGCACTTGAAAATTAGAAAAAAATTTTGGGGTGAGGGTGATATGGCTGAATTTTTTCAAAATTTTGTAATACCGTAATACCCTTAGGTATAATATTTATTTTCGAGGCCCAAAAATGACGGGAACTTTCTTTAAACAATTCAAAACTAAAAAAAAAACTACTCATTTTATAGTTGAATAGGAAAATTTTTTGAATTTTTTTCAGGACTGGACCCTCTAATTTGATGTTACTCTATGAGAGAATGATGCAGAAATTTTTTTAGCCAGATCGATTCATATTAACCCACCCTTCAACGACCATTTTGAAAATTGAACATAAGTAGCGCGAGCTCTGGAATTGCCACGTGTCTTAGTGGAGTAATGCTGAGCTCGGGCTCGTTGTGTTCAATTTTCAAAGTGGTCGTTGAGGGGCGGGTGAATATGAATCGATCGGGTTAAAATTTTTTTAGCATAATTCTCTCATAAAGTGTCATCAAACTAGGGGGTTGGGTCCCAAAAAAAATAAAAAATTTTCCCCCCTCTAGTATAAAATGAGTAGTTTTTTCAGTTTTGAATTTTTTAAAGAATGTTCCCGTCGTTTTTGGGGCTCGAAAAAAATATATGTTATACCTAAGGGTATTAAAAAATTTTGAAAAAAATTCAGCCATATCAATCCCCCCCCCATTTAATCTGTTTTCGATTTTTTTGAAAAAATGTCCACAAGTGTACCCACATAATGCCCACAGGGACGCAACGAAAGGGCGGAAACTTGCCACCCCCCCCCTCCCCCCGCATTTGGAAAGTTGGTAAGTTGGTAATTTTGGGATATCAGTTGGCAAAATCACAATTTTGGGCCAGAAGAATAGAAGGGGATTGGGAGTTTAAGGGGGTAAGGAAATTATTTATTTGGGGGTCTCGAATTGGGACAAAAGTTCTGAGAAAAAGTCGTTTATTGAAAATTGGGGCCCAAAAAACAAAAGTAAGCAATTTTAATGGGATATTCGTATTTGGCGTTAAATTTCAATCCTTTTAGACATCTCATTAGCCATTTTTACTACAACTCATTTTGAGGGGGGCTGAGGGGCCAAAAAATGCTTCGAAAACGGGGTTCGGGGATAGGCGGATATCGGATATGTTTTAGAGGACACATTTGTGGATACAACGAACCAAAAAAACCTTTTCTACCAATTTTGTTCGGGTTTGAGGGTTTTTTAGCGTTAATCTCCTCCACTATTTAGAGCTGTGAATTTGTGAAGTATGGAGTTGGTGTTGACTGTTACAGTCGATATTGCATCATTGGCGAGTTTATTTTAGTTTTTAGAAAATTTTGTTACTCTGGATGACTTTTCATTTAAATAAGAAATTTCAGTAAGATGTACGAGTAAGTAAGAAATTATCGGGGAACCGGCAAAAGCTAATATTGTTTACTAGCTGAGTACCCGTCCATTGGACGGGTCTAGTGACTATACACGTAAGTAGCACAGTTTGACATCTGATTTGAAATATTTTTGTTGTGAAGAGAAATGTGTCACAAAATTTAGTAACCCTGCGGAC
>FIZU01057864.1:0-12005 GCA_900064475.1 Pseudococcus longispinus
TCGCGCTACAATGGTTCTTATCAATTTTCGAGAAAAACACTTCGTTTGCCCGGAAAATGTACATTCAGGTTGCTCAAGTCGGCCGTCTAGCGCAAGGTTGCCAAATCTAGCTTCATGGCTTGTATCGTCTACGTTAGTTTTGGTACATACCATTTTTTGCCAGTTTTTTCAAGTTCTATAGAGAAGGTCATGAACGATTTTCGCGTAACTGCTATATTTAAGGCGTTAGAAGGTGTTGCAATTTTCTAGTGCAAATATCTCGAGAACCGGTTCACAAAAATGAAAAAAGTATATAACCTTTTTTGTACATCCTTTCAAACACTATTAAAAAGGTTATTTACTAAATTCGCGTAATTGCTTTATTCAAGGCGCTAGAGGTATCGTCGAAATTGTCATATAAATCGGTGAAAACTTCGCAAAAGTGGTAAAAAAATACGATTAATGACAAATTGTTGAAATTGTTGTGATTTTCATAAATATGATAAAAATGGTCAAAAAACCTATGAAAATCATCTAAAATTTTGGTTAAAATTGTCAAACTTTCTACAAAAATTTTTCAAGGTTCATTGATTTTTCTCAAAAATCAATAGGCTTTTATTTTCAGAAGCACTAGACTTCTCATGAAAATTTCAGCTCATTCGGTCAATGATTTCGATACTTATCGTCTGGACAAAAATTCAGTTGCGCTTTCAGATCACTTTCAATAGCTGATTTTCGAAAATCGAAAAATCAGCTAAAAATTCAATACGAACATTTTTCATCGTGATAAGTAACTACAGCTTTAATTTTCGAATTGCAATTTTTTTCTAAGTGTAGAATCGATCGGAAAATGTTTCAAGAAAGAAAATGTTCAGAATCAACTTGTCTTCAAAAAAAAAAACTAATTAGTTTGCGAATATTTTCGATAAATTCGTCAAAACTTGACAAAAAATAATGTTCTTCATATGATTTTATAAAAATTTGCCTGGGGAATAGATGAAAACAAGGCAGAAAAATGCAATTTGCAAAAAGTCGAAAATTCCATTCAAATGGATGTAATAATCATGCAATTAGACGAACCCACCAAAAAAATTCCAAAAATGAAAAACACCTCACCCATCAAAATCAAAACAAAAAATGAAAATTCCAATCTCAAAACCATTGGCTCAAAAAATTTAACAACACCTCGACTAATTCAATGAAATTCCACACGATTCTCACCCCTCGTAAAAAAATCACAAAGAAACACCCTTCCCCCTCAAAATCCCCCTAATTTTTACACGATCAACCGTCACATGCCATCAACCTCATCGTTGATAAATACCCATACTCGTGTTTACTTTCGAAGCGTAAAAAAATAATAAAAAATTTTACAACTCGAACTCGTGTAAACAAAAAAAAAATAAGACGAAGAATAACCCAGGGTAAAAATTCTAGCACGTTGATACCGATTGAAAATTAACACCGGCACGCGAGAAGGAAACCGATAAGTAAGAGCTGAGGGGAAGAAAACTGCAAGGAAAATCTCGCTTTGGTAAATAAAAAAGAGACTAGGAAAAAGTACAGGATGGGTATGTAAGTTTAATTCCATGGCATTGGTCGTGTTCGCATGATACATTAGAATAAAACGGTTGCTGCGGGACGAGCGGTGGTAATAAATAGGGAGTAATTTATGTTTACTCTTTTGTCCTTATGATTGACGTTTATTCGGCAAACTGAGCTCCGTGTAGGTAGGTAGCTATGGCAGAAATAGGGAGGTATTGGATGGGCGAAAAACAAAATAAACATTAGGGTACACTACAGTGTTTGGTACGACGGAAATATATCATGTGAAAAGAATATAGTGCTACATAGTTTCGTGATTCGCCCGGTTCGACGAAACGTGGAGAGTGAGATGGGGTGGAAAATTCGTGATACTGTTTCGCTGGCGAAACTTAAGAAAGCTGGGCGGCGATGTGGCCTTAACGAATGAATTCGAACGTTAATTCGGTTATTTGGAAACTTTGTTAATTAACTCGGGCATATCGAGGGAAAAAACGAATACGTGGGGCAATGGGAGGGGAGAATACACCGATATTAATACTATTTAACCATTTACACCATACAACAGGTAACCAACAGAAGCAGACCTTTGATAAACACCAGCGAACGTCAGTTTGTGTCTCAAGAAGCGATAAATCCAGCACCTCGATTCAGACCAGCAGATTCCAACCAGTTTCAGCTTTGGAGACAACCCCCTCCGACGGGCCGACCGCCTTTGGCCTATCCACCGAATCGATTCCCACCGAGGAATGTGAACGAACCTCGGCCAGTTTTTCCACCGGCTCGAAATATACCTCCATTGAGGACTCAAGAGTTCCAAAACAGGAGATCGTTTGAAAAACCCGAACGTCCTTTCGACGTCGAATTGAGCCAAGTTGAAAACCGCATTCGACCTAATTCGCCTTGGCAACGTATCAGGGAACGGTTACCACTGCAAAGTGCAGAGCATCCGAACGAAATGGAATCGACGCAGATGAAAATATCAGCTTTTGAAGATGCCATGAATCGTGAAATGAACAAAGATAGGATACCTCCGTTCAGAAGAGACTCGATCGTCAATGCTGACTCGAGGCTTAAACCTCAGCCGGAAAAAAGATTCGCTGACGAGGACGACCCAAGTCGTAAAAATCGTCCGGCTGAGTTGTTATTAAATCCACAAACCGATCTCCGCAAACAATCCATAATATCGGGCGAATTTCCTCGAAGAGATGGTCCAGATCCGAGGATATTCGATCCGAATTCGCAGAATCGGCCTAGTCTAACGCAGCTACAAATAAACGAGCAGAATTACGTCAACGATCGTACCCAGCAGAATACATCTTCCAAAGCTCGACCTTTGCAAGCAGTCCCGGAATACGAAAATCGTAATTATATCACTCGAAATGATGACGAAAGACTGCGAGAAGATCAGAATCGTAATTACAGACAGGACAGTTATGGAGATTACAGGAAATTCGGCGATTTTGAGAATACTGTTAATAAAGAGAATAGAAAATTCGCCAGACCTGAAGATTTCTCTCAAAGATCGTTCGACAATGCACGTGAAACATTCAGTAATCGATTCGATGCAGATATGAATTATCAAAGTGGAAGAGGGAAGAATGAAATTCCTTTTAATAGAATTGGTAATTGTGTTGATTTAAATGCACTCGATACGTTGATTTTTTTCGATCACCGTCTTATATTAAGAAATATTGGAAGGGAGAGAAATGACAATGGAAGAGGAGAAATTTCTAGCACAAGTTACAGAGAAAAGAGAATTACGTGTAAAAATTTAACATGGAAAATTTTTTTTAGGCTTTTCATTTTCATGTTTGGGTCAATTTCACTGATTAATTGAAAATAAAATAGCCCTAAATATGATTTATTATTCCAAAATTTTCCAACTTTTGCAATTTTTTTGGCAATTGGTGCTTTTTGAAATTTATAATAAATTTTGAAAAAAATACAAAGGAGATTCAAAAAGCCCCCTCCTCTCCGAACCCGTAATTGTAAGTTTAAAGAGCCGGACACAATGTTATCAAGTCTCGTGAAATGTCTAAAAGTCAAATTTTGAAACAATCTAAATTTTTACAAATTTGAAAGTCAACTGACCTTTTATAGAATTTTTCAAAATCGAAGAAGTCCGAATTTCTAAAATTTTCAAAGTTGAAAAAATCGTTTGAAATCTGAAAAAATTTTCAATGCCAGTAAGTCTAAAACAGTCTGACAAAATGTCTGAAAGTCAGCGTGATCTTTAAAATTTTCGTAGTCCAAAAAGTCAGTAAAAGTCTGACGAAATGTCTAAAAGTCTAATTTTGAAATAATCTAAATTTTTCCAAGTTCGAAAGTCAACAGACTCTCCATAAAATTTTTCAAAATCGAAAAAATCAAAATTTCTGAAATTTTCCAAGTCTAAAAAATCGTTTGAAATCTGAAAAATTTTTCAAATCCTGAAAACTTAAAATACTCTGACAAAATGTCTGAAAGTCAGCGTGATCTATGAAATTTTTCAAGTCCAAAAAGGCTGAAGCGTTTGTCTGACAAAATGTCTAAAAATCAGCATGATCTCTGAAGTTTTCCAAGTCCAAAAAGTGAATACAGATTTGAAAATTTTTTCAATTCCGAAAAAGTCTGACAAAATGTCTAAAAGTCAGCATTGGGTAAAAATCTGTCTGACTTTGAATTTTTCAAGCCCACAAAATTGGAATTTGTCAAGTCCAAAAATTTATTTGAATTCTGAAAATTTTTCAAAGTCCAAAAAAGTCTGACAAAAGGTCTGAAAGGAAGCATGATCTATGAAATTTTCCAAGTCCAAGAAGTCTGCCTGAAAAAATGCCTAAAAGTCAACATTATTTCTGAAAATCTTCCAAGTCCAAAAAGTCAGTGGAAATCTGAAAAATTTTTCCATGTCCAAAAAAGTCTGACGAAATGTCTAAAAGTCTAATTTTGAAATAATCTAAATTTTTCCAAGTTCGAAAGTCAATTGACCCTTCATAAAATTTTTCAAAATCAAAAAAATCAAAATTTCTGAAATTTTCCAAGTCCAAAAAATTGTATAAAATCTAAAAAAATTTTCAAATCAAGAAAGTCTAAAATACTCTGACAAAATGTCTGAAAGTCAGCGTGATCTATAAAATTTTTCAAGTCCAAAAAGTGAATGGAAATTTGAAAAATTTTTCAATTCCGAAAAAGTTTCATAAAATGTCTAAAAGTCAGCGTTGTGTAAAAAGCTATCTGACGATATTCTTATTTGAACTTTTCTTGAAATTTGAATAATTCCTACGTCATTGCCTCAAAATTCAAAGTCCAAGACATCCTATTTATTCCAGTTAAAATTGAAAAATATTCAAAAAATTTGAAATTCTGAATGAATTTTTTAATATGGTTTCCAACTCCCCCCCCCCCTCCCCAACATTAAAATTTCAAGTTTTTGTCCTATTCTTGAATATCAATTCAATTTCCTTATCATCTCCACATCAGCCGTCAATTTTTGAAATTTTTTTTTTAAATCTCAATATTTTAATTCATACTTATTTTTTATAATGTTCTCAAAAAATTTGAATAACAAGTGAACTTTTTAACCCCCATTTTCTACCCTCAAAACACTACCAACGCTGGAACTGAACACAGAAGTATTCCCAAATTTCGATATTCGACATTTTGAGCACTGATGACTTATCCAAAAAATCTCAGAACACCATAAACAGGTAGAAATTCATTCGTATCGTGATCATTTCTTTCGCAATCCATGGACAAACTGAAGGACTTTTCGCAGCCACAACATTCGCTCGTTGTACTTCTAAAATGCAGAGTTCATGTAAATATTTTCTACCCTCGTTGAATAAAAACTAGGTTTAGGTCGTTGAAATGAAAACCACTCGGCGGCACAACATTGCCTTGAAAAAATTGACGAGCAGTAGCACCACACAAAAGGTGATAATAAATTTACAATAGGTGTACGCTGTCAAATAGCTTCATTCGTTACAAATCACTTAAATACCTATGGAAATAACACAATGTTCGAGTAACATATCATCATAATTCCTTGAACCTAACGAAGCTTTACGAGAATTAACGATACGAAACGCATACATCTATAGCTATGTTTTTTTAATAACTTTTGAGCGTGAGTTTGCGGCATGAAAATCGCTTTAAATATTTAATCTTGATGCTTAACCATGAAATGGGGTGAGAAAAAATTCATTATTAAAATCCGATCATTTGCGACAGTGACCCATTTAAACAAATTGAATTCGATTTGAACTCTTGCTGGGTTCCGGGCCAAGGTAAAAAAAGCTCTTAGCTGGCAATATTGCCAAAAATAAATCCGCAACTGAGATAGAAATGTGTGCGAGATGATGAGACATTGTGAAATTTAACATTATTTACAACGAGTTACACATACGAACAGGTAATAAATGTGGAAATGGGTGAATGGAAGATGAAATGACTCACGATAGTTGTAAAGTTTAATTTTCCTACGAGTCGTGATTTTTTTCCAAAAAAAAAACTTCTTATGTATTAAAATTACTCAATGTAATGTAATTAAAAAATTAATACTTTTTATTTGATTTTCACAGACGTAAATGGAGTAAACGACAAAAATGCATTGACCAAAGATAAACATTTAGCGAACGACAATAAAACAGTAAGTTTTTCGTTTAGATTTCCATTTCAATATACAAATAGATCAGTTCATTGTTCGAAAATTGTTACCAATTTATTCGAATAGCGATCTATGAAAGTGCCTTTATAAACTAAGATTTTTTTCAGGTACTGGACAAGAAACCGACAGCAAATGGCGACATCAAACCTCCGTCTAGTTTACCCGAATTAAAAAAAGAAAAATCTGCCTTGAAAACTCCAACGAAGAAAATATCTCCGAAATCGCCAGAAATTGGATCAGCCAATTCTTTGGGAGATAAAAAAAGTAAATAAAATATGCTTTTTCCAAGGATTCAACCTTAGGCCTCAAAATTTTACGATTAAAATCATCAAAATCGAATCAATAATTTTGAAAATGATTTTATGATTTTGATCCAAAATGGGAGTTGATATTTTGCACTTCATTGGTGAGGAGTGAACGAAAATGTTCATAATTCCTTTAACAGTGAACGATTTAGTTCCTAACTTCTAATTCTTCAATTCCAAATGTAATTTTTTCATTTTTAAGTGAGAAATGAGTCCCAGTGAGTTCCTTTTCTTATGACAAATAAAAATTACAAAGAGAATTTAGAGGTACACCCTTTTTGGAAAAATTAACAATATATGTTTCCGTTGATATTTTCCATTTAATTTTGTTTCAATGTTTTTCAAAATTGTCCCGAAGTACTCAAGTACCAAAAATTTTTGCCAGAATTTTTCCAAATTTTTCGTTAAAATTTTTTCAATAATTTTGTGAACATTTTTTCCTTGGATTTTTTCCTAGTAAAATTCACAATTCAATTTTTCCAAATTTTTCATAATACATTTCTTCAAATTTTTTCAAAATACCAAAATTTGTCCAAATTGTTTGATAAATTGTTTCCAAATTTCATTTTTTATCAAAGTTTTTCTTCATTCTAAATCATCATTAAAATTTTTTTTCCAAATTTTTGTTGAATGAATTCATTTTTATTTACAATTTTTTTACTAATATTTTCAATCAAATGTTTTCAAAAATTTTCAACAAAATTTTTTAAAAACTTTTGATTTTTTTCTAAATTGTTTCCTATTTTTTTTTATAAAATTATCAGTGAAGTTTTTTCAGGTTATTTAATAATTTTTCCCAAATTTTTCATTCAATTTTTCATTTTTAACAAAATTACGTTCAGAAAAATAAATAAAAAACACAATTATTTTAATTTCGAAAAAGTACAAGAATGAATTTAGAAAAAATATTTTCAAGTAAATTCGAAAAATATGATTACACAATCAAAAATTCAAACAAAAGTGTGTGTCTTATTGCATCCATTTTTTTCCATTTTCGCATAAATTTTACTAGATGATTAGGACAATTTACAATATTTGAAAAGAAAAATAATAATTTAAAAAAAAAGAAGAAAAATGAAACGATAGATGTTGTTTCAGGGATAAGAGATTCATTTCTGTTCTCACCTCACCAATAAAATGCAAAATAACAACTCCCATTTAAAATCAATTTTTTATTAAATTACACTTTTGACCCTGGAAGAGGAGAGGGAGGGTGATTCTACCCCAAATCTCTCTCCCCCTTAAATCCGATCTTGAATTACAATCATTTTTATAAATTTTTGTCCTGTCAAAAAACAAAAAAATAATCGTGAAAAATAATTAATCTGAAAAAAAAAATCACAAAACTGTTCATTTGTGGAGGGGAGAGGGGGTCGCCATACTTAAAATTTGGGGAAAATTGGTAAAAAAAATCATAATAAAAAACATTGTAGAATGTGCACACTTATTTGCAAAACTTTTAATAATTCAGAATTCAAATATCGATTAGGCACAATTTTCATAAATCTCAAAAAAAGTACGAAAAAGTTCTTACGAAGGAATGAGGAGAAAAAGGGGGAAGTCGTATTGAAAAAATGAGCGTATATTCGATCTCAGCACCACCAAAAACATTACAATCAATATGCCACACAACTTTTCAATTTTTTAAAAATTTCGGTTTATTGGGGGGGGGGGTCAAATTGAAAAAGTCCATATTTCAACTCTTCATTTGAAAACATTACAATACACAGCCAAATTTTTTTTTTCAAATTTAAATCAAACTTCAAATTCGCATGACCTCCCCTGCCCCACCATCAAAAGCTCATATTCCAACTAATTGTTAAAAAAACGTTACGACACATATCAAAAACAATTTTTCAAATTTTAGTCAAATTTCGAATCTGCATGACCCCCCGCCCCCTCCCATCACACAGAGAGGTACTTTCGGAACTCCAAAGTAAACACCATTATTGAAAATACCGCAATGTACTTAACATTCAAATTCCTACTGCAACAATTTTTTCTATTAAGAAAAAAAAAAAGTTGAAACTTTCATCAATTTATTGACTTGAATTTCGAAAATCGATTTTTTTCAGAAGTACCAATGAACAAAGTCCAAGTCGGTGCGGCACCGTCACCTAACCTCAAAGTAGTCCGTTCAAAAATAGGTTCGTTAGAAAATTACACGCACAGACCAGGCGGAGGTAAAGTGAAAATAGAAAATCGTAAATTAGAATGGAAAGTGCAACCGAAAATAGAAGCGAAAAACGATAAATATGCTCCAAGTGGGGGAGATAAAAAGGTAAATAAAATAAACCTCTTTGCAATCGAAAATACGAATTCAACGCCTTAATCACACGATAAATTACAGATAACCCAAGTCAAATTACAATGGAGCGCGAAATCAAAAATCGGTTCGTTAGATAACGCCACTCATAAACCCGGAGGAGGTGACAAAAAAATAGAAAGTGTCAAGTTGGACTTCAAGGACAAAGCGAAGCCTAAAGTCGGATCCAAAGATAACATCAAACATGTGCCTGGTGGTGGTACTGTGAAGGTATCTTGAAATTACTTCATTAATGTACTAAAAACCATCCCTTATAGGATTTCAATTCGGTGAAAATGATGTAATGATTTGAGGTCGTAATGATTCCAAAAATAATCATCTATGACACACAAAAAATAATAATTTAAAAAATGTCAACGTATTACTATTTTTAATCACTTTTGTTGATATTCTCATCAAATTAAACAAGGAGGTGAACCAACTTCCACGTCTTGTTTACTATACGGTATTTGATTCTCTTGGCAATTTTTCAGCGTGAGATACTTCGAAACTATACAGTGTAAATTTGAGTTATTTTTCTTACTAGAAGCTGTAAAATGCTAAATCACGAACATTTTAATAATTTGAAATCATTATTAGAATATGTAAAAGCTTCATACTTGATTAAATCTCATTTATCGTACTATTTATTTAATCTGCTTGTTGATCGATTCGCTGGATGTTGTATTGCTTATGGGTTTTTAAATTCTAAGTTTTTATTTTCGCTCTAAACCATTTATTTGGCTTGATGGTTTTATATCTTTCATTTGGTAATTTGGGTCAGAGATATCAAAGTACTCATCTACTGTACAATACAAGTTCATATCGAAATGTATACTAAGCACATCGTACGTATCTTTCTTTATAATACTTAATTTTTGAATTATGAAGTAGCAAAATGCATGCAACTTTCATTACATTCAATTTACGTTTAGTCTAGAGTTCAAGTGGCAAAAAGTGCTCAAGAAATCAATTTTGATTGACTTTTTTGGGGTCTAAAAAATCCAGTTGGCTTTTTGTAGATATAAGTCCAAAATTGCAGAAAATACGCTGGGCGCTAGTGCCCCCTAAATGCGATTTTTAGGCAAATTTGACCATTTTTGACACCAAAATGACTGCGTATGCGCCATATCATCGGGGGTCTATAAAAAACAAAACCGAAACATAAATGGGTTCATTTTGCACCAATTAGGCCAAAATATATGATATGGCGTAGTTGAATTTCAAAGTTGCGCCCCCCTCTTACATTCAAGTAAAAATGAATTCCCATATAACGTTTCAAAAGTTACTTTGCGATCTATCAAAATGAGTAAAAATTTCGCCACAAATTCTAAAATTACGACCAAAGTTTTTTGGGGGTATTTTTTTGAGAATTTATAAGGGCCTTCAATTGAATTGATTTTTAGATATTATCGAAAAATTACTGTGCGACCTATGAAAATAGGTTAAAATTTTGCCAAAAATTCAAAAATTACGAAAAAAAACTATTTTTGAGCAATTTTTGAAAATTTGGAGCCCTAAAATGAGTCAATTTTCGGATAACATTTAAAAAATACTGCAAGACCTATCAAAATGGGTTAAAATTTCACCGAAAATTCAAAAATCACGACCAAAA
The DNA here is from genome assembly GCA_900064475.1 of Pseudococcus longispinus. Classification (NCBI taxonomy): domain Eukaryota; kingdom Metazoa; phylum Arthropoda; class Insecta; order Hemiptera; family Pseudococcidae; genus Pseudococcus; species Pseudococcus longispinus. The sequence goes on from FIZU01057864.1 coordinate 10,395, forward strand.
TTTTTTTGAGCAATTTTTGAGCATTTTCCTCTTTTTGAACTTGACAAATTTCAGAAATTCTCCACTTTTTGAATTTAGAAAAATTCATTTTGTTTCACAATTCGACATTTAGATATTTCATCAGCTTTGATAACATTTTTTATCTGATTTCTCAATATTTTGTTTGACTTGTGAGAAACTGCGTATTTATTTTTTTTTCAAATTTAACAAAACTTTGTTATTTTTTATGATTTTTTTGAGTTGGAAAAATTTTGATATTTTCAAAATAGCTTTTTGTACTAAACTTGTAAAAATATTGAAAAAATCGACTGTTTAGACTTGAAATAAATTTTAGAGATTCTGGGTGTGTTCTGCCTACAGTTCAAGGTTCATTCTAAAATCTGGGCGTCAGGCTGCAAATTTTGAAAAAATTCTCGAATAAAAATTTGGTAGAGATTTTTTAATTTTTGGCGAAATTTTAACCCATTTTAATAGGTGGTCGTACAGTATTTTTTAAATAATATCCAAACATCGACTCATTTTAGATCTTCAAATTCTCAAAAATTGATCAAAAAAAAAATTAGGGCATGATTTTTGAATTTTTGGTGAAATTTTAACCCATTTCAATAGGTCGCACGGTATTTTTCAAATAATATCCAAAAATTGGCTCATTTTATAGTTCCAAATTTTCAAAAATTGCTCAAAAATTGTTTTTTTTGTAATTTTTGAATTTTTGGAGAAATTTTAACCTATTTTAATAGGTCGGACAGTAATTTTTCGGTAATATCCGAAAACCAATTCAATTGAAGTCCCAAATTCTCAAAAAAATATCCCCAAAAAAATTGGTCGTAATTTTTGAATTTCTGGCGAAATTTCAACTGATTTCAATAGGTCGCAAAGTATTTTTTGAATAATATTCAAAAATTGACTCATTTTAGGGATCCAAATTTTCAAAAATTGCTCAAAAAAAATTTATTTCGTAATTTTTAAATTTTTGGTAAAATTTTAACCTATTTTAATAGGTCGGACAGTAATGTTTCGATAATATCCAAAAATCAATTCAATTGAGGGCTCCAAATTTTCAAAAAAATACCCCCAAAAAAATTTGTTCGTGATTTTCGAATTTCTGACGAAATTTAAACCCATTTCAATAGGTCGTAAAGTATTTTTCAAATAATATTCAAAAATTGACTCATTTTAGGACTCCAAATTTTCAAAAATTGCTCAAAAAAATTTTATTTCGTAATTTTTAAATTTTTGGCGAAATTTTAACCTATTTTAATAGGTCGCACTGCAATGTTTCGATAATATCCAAAAATCAATTCAATTGAGAGCTCCAAATTCTCAAAAAAATTTGATCGTGATTTTGGAATTTCTAGCGAAATTTGAACCCAATTTAGATAGAAAAATTTTTGGGCCGGAGCCACTTTGAAAATTGGCGGTTCTAGGATCCAGCCTCCTATTGTGCCACTGCGAAAATCCGAAATACGTATTTTCTGCAATGTTGGACCTATACCTACAAAAAACCAACTGAATTTTTCGTGCCGCAAAAAACTCAACTCAATGAACACTTTTTTCCACTTGGACTGTAGACTAGTTAGCTTTAAACGAATAGCTATTAGCTTTATCTTA
>FIZU01057877.1:0-24222 GCA_900064475.1 Pseudococcus longispinus
CAACATAGAGCAACGCGCTTTTAGTATGTTACACAGAACTCAATGAAGTACCTACTGTATAAATTTCATCGAATTCGTACGGTTAGTTTGGGAGAAATATGGCGTCAAAGTCGAATTATACGATTTTTGTTTTGCAATTACCCCACTACACCTTAGTACTTTAATTTTCTCTATTTTCCAAGCATTTATAAATGCTTGGAAAATTGTCTAAATGCAACAAATTTTGTAGGGAAAATTTCATAGATCTCAATGAAAGTGGATTTTTCAGTATGGTTCCTGCAAAGTTACCCTCAAATTAGTTAAAAACAACAATAATTTCGAATTTTTGAAGATCAAAATTGTTGGACTTATTTTAGGCTGAAAAATGACCATTTTCTCTGCTTTCGTACTTGCTGTGGCCAAAGTGATGCAGGTGATGAATTCTTCGGGTCTGAATTGTGAAATCTACTATGCCCTAATTCCCATTTTCTCTCAAAAGGATTAAAAAAGGGAAAAATAGTGGATAAAGTATGTCCTAAAGTTAAACACATGAAAAATTACAAAATGAGTTGATGTAGTATAAGATTCGAAATTTTTTACACTCGTTACTTTAATAATTGTGCCCTACATCTAAGATAAGTCCTCGCAGGAGGGAGGTAGAGGGGTGAGCCATGTAATTTTTTTGAAAATTTTTGTGGAGTAGAAAATTTCAAGTTGACTAATTTTCAGAACAATTCAGCCATTTAACCCTCTGAATATAATAAATTTTTGGTTAAATTAAGGAGGGAGGGGGCTTAATGAAGATGAAAATTTGGGGATCAAATATGAATGTTGAATAAAAAATTCAAAGGTCTTCATTTTCTTTAAACTTTTGAAACCCAAACGAACTTCTGAAAGAGGGTGGGGGTGCATAAGACTCAAAATTTTGTAATTTTCCAAATGGATCTCAAAAATTCATAGCGTTTTGAGAATGTTAACGATGTGAATAATCTAAATCAGCCTCTGGGGGTGGTGGAGGGGGTGTATAAAATCGTCCTCTCAAAATTAATGTCTAATGCTTATGTAGATAAGCACCTATGGGTACTTACTATACTTTTCCCTTTTTCACTTTTTTTAAACGAAAAGGGGGATTAGAACATAATCTATTCGGACATAGTGGACCAAGTCTTCCGAATACCATTACCCATCCTCGACATTTTCCCGACGATATCAGACCTACAGTTTTTGGGCCCAAAAAAATTCAAAGCCATCTCCTTTGTTTCTAAGGGTGAGTAGTGAAGTGCATTTTTTTTCAATTTTTAGAAAATCTCACTCAAGAAAATTAAAGTAGGTAATTTTGATTCGATCCCATTTCCTGAGTGAAATTTTGATTTTCATTGCCGAAGATGAACTTGTGCACCAACTTGACTTTAGTCAACCATTCGACATGATGCAATGAAAATTTTGTAATTTCATCCATTAGATCTATCTCGGGCACCAAAGGGTTAAAGATTTTCACAACGAATGAAAAAAAAATCCTTAATAACTCGAAACGAACTCCATTGATATTAATTAAATTCAGTCTAAAGAAATGAACACTTTTTTTCGAAAAAAACCTCCAACACTTAGATTTGAAAACTCATAAAACCCGAACCCCTTCGATAAATTATTTTTTCGCGGATGAAAAATCACAAAATAGGGTACACTTTTAGGCCCACCCTGTGTAGCGAGCCGAGACGAATAAAACAGATTTATCTTAGTTAACACATTCGATTCTTCTAAAATACAACACTTAGTTAGATTAAAATGCTTATCTCTACACCGTGTCTCATTTCCACTCTAAGAATTTAAATTAAACGAGGAAATTATTCAAATGACCGTTTTTTATTTGCTTTCTTCTTCCTATTGTTATCGATTTTCTTTGAGACAATTTTTCGGCTCTACACGAGCATGCTACAGCAGGATGAGATTATTAAGACAATTATTTTTTTCCTCCGGTTCCTTAGTTCGAAGTGGTAAAAGCGCGAAGTACCTTAGTTGCGGAAGCTGAGGCGAGATTAAGAGAAAATGTGTTTTCTAAAATTAATTTAAACTTGAAAGCTTTTTCGTTTAAAACTAGTGCGAGTATTTTAATGGTATTTGACTCGTGCTGGAAATTTGATAATAGCTGGAGGATTTAACGCGTAATTTATAAACAAAAGGATGAGGGGGAAAATTAGACGTGCGTTGGAAAAATCAAACGAAATTGGTATTTTTTCTTCGCTAGATAAGTACGTTTCAAGTTGATGCTTGAGTACAGCTAAGGGATCATTTTTCTTTATTTTTTTCAAAGCAATGTAAAGAGATGGTATCTTTTAGGAATAGGAAAAGTATCAAGGATGATGACGAATTCGATGTTAGATTCGTGTTTGAGATCGATGTGGTCGTTGCTCATAAATGAGCTCATTTCACTGAAATTTCAGTCGAATTTCAAATCTGTTCAATGGATAAATTTCAGGCTGTAGATGTACAAATAATTCATGCAATCCGTCCGAATGAAATTTACTAACCCCTTGACAATGGTGGGGGAAAAAAATCACTAAAAGAGCGAAGATTGAAGGGTGTACCACAATAGCGTTGAAGACATAACGTCGTCGTTCAGGTTAAGAAGTGGAAAGCTTTTGTCTTCATTATCATTCCAGTTGAGCGAAGATACTGCACAAAGGATGGTTAGATACCAGCCATTACAGCAGCAACACCCTTCAAAGTCATTTCGAACGTATCACCCTCTCACATTTGGTCATCACGTTGGTCTAATAATTGATGATATTCAATACGTTTATAGCTTTTAAATACTCGATGGTCGAGTTCTATATGCAGTTTTAATTACAAACGTACTCGTGATCGGTTTTATATTCTGTTCAAACTCCTTCCCTCCATCTCCCTTTCTGTTAATTCTGATATTCGATACAATACAATAGAAACCCCCGAACCAAATTTGTACATAGGATATTTACTCGATTATACCGCGACTTGCATGTGTGTATCTCGAATACGACGTCACTTAAAGTAGATTAAAGCTGCTCTCCTCGTCGTTCCGGTGATGTATATTTTTTACGCTTCCGTGGATTTTCATTTGTAGCGAAATAGTATACCCAAAGAAAGAGAAAGAGATTTTCCAACGATTTATCATCATATCAGAGACGGTCGCGTCGACGTGCTTCGACCTAACAAATCTGACGTTGAAAGAATTTTTAATGGGTGATTGTCTTATCAGCAAAATGCAGTTGGCCTTTTAAATTGAATGTCGTTTTCGGTTACGTATGTGTATGTGTGTGTAATGTTATGACCATCGATTTGAAATAATCTTTGGGGAAGAAAGGTTTCTCGAGGGCGAGTGAACGCGGTGCGAAGTGTTTATTTGATAGAAAACTAAGTATGGATAGTTGCGTCAAGTTGAATGATCTTTCATCTTTCTTGTAATGGAAAGAGTGCAATGATAATTAGAGCAAGGATTTTTATTACTTGAAAACTCTGAAATATGATTGTATAATATGCATTTATGACGTTCAAAATATGCAAAATATTGCATATCATTAATTCATTCTGGATATGGGTATCCCTGGAAAGAATTTTCAAACCAGAATAACATAGTAATCCTAGAATCGTCGAAAATCACTCTTAGGTGTCTCAATTCATCAGAAATTAATTTTTTTTTGTACTTCTGGAAAACCTCCAATTTTTTTCGTTGCATTGTCATTTTTGCTAAAAAAAAAAAAAAAAAGGTAAAAGAAATAGGTAGCCAAAAAATGAAAAATTTGCAAAAAATATTGAGAACATACAAAAATAACCAAAATATGACGAAAATGCTTTCAAAATATCTAAAATATGCAGAGTATGCAAAATAAAACCGAGTTCGTATCCCGTTTCCAGAAAAACTACGCAACCTACGATGTTATTTTTTCATTATTTTATATTTAGATTTTTCGAAATTTTATTTTGTCAGGAATTTTTTTCGATTTGAGTGAAACATTTGGATGAAAATTTCAAAATAGCAGATGAAATTTTTCCAAATCTCATCATTAAATTTCAGACCAGACACTGCTGCATAAAAAAGTAGAAAAAAACCTCGCTCTAGTCTTTTTCGAATCGAATTTCTTAGTTTTTTGCAGTTATTTCAGCTCCAAAAAAATTGCGAAATCAAAAAAGGTTTTGAAAATAATCGCTTCACTACTATTTGCAATCCACACAATTTTTTTGAAAAGACCTCGCCGGCCCCCATTATGTTAAAATAAAAAGTCGTTGGCTTTTACTCAACTTTTCATCAATACAAGTTCTAAAATTTTGAGACTTTTCTTTCTTTTCTCCAATTTCCAATATTTTTTCATATTTTTCACCCTTCTACATGTACGCATGATGATTTTCATTGAATATTACAAATGGATGTGTGCCAAATTTCCTTGGGTGACCCATTTATGAGGTAGGTGGTTTTGAAGATGAAAAAAATCAGTTTGGCTGCAAAAATCTCGGAAAATAAGCCCCCTAGAAAAGCTATTATCTCAGTGGTGAATGAAAATTTTAGACTCTACAATTTTCATCCCTTATATTTTTTTCGTAGCACCCTTAGTTTGGCCAAAAATTCATGCTTATGGAAAATTTGTGAAGTAGGATAATTTCAAAAATGAAACACTCGACTGTAAACATCTCGAATGTTAAACCCCCTTGAAAAAAACTATTAGCTCACAGGAGAAAGAGAATTTCAAACTCCATAATTTTAATCCATTGTATTTTTTTCGTAGCATCTTTAGTTTGGCCAGAAAATTCATGTTTATGGAAAATACATAATTATATGAAGTTGATAATTTCAAAAACCCGAAAACCAAGCTCCCTAGGAAAAAACAAGAAGAGCTCAAAATTCTCTTTCTCCAGTGAGCTATTAGTTTTTTTTTTCAAAACCACCGACCATATAAATGGGCTACCCTGTATGCACGAGTTTCTGTCTTAACTTGTATATTGAAGGAACTAAGTACAAATGTATTTTTCATTAAATCGACACCAAAAAATGATCGAAAAAATAGGTAGAAATCTTCGGGTATCACGTTAAAAATTGAACAAACTTAATTACCATGACTTCTGTCTAGCACTAAAAGAGCATAGTCGGGTTTATGGGGGTGATTTGGCCCTGAGGACCGAATTTGGCGTCATTCATATATTTCAAAATAAAATTGGAAAAAATGAACGAATTTGTTCTAAATGCATGTTTATGGTGTATTTGGGGGTAATTAATGATATATTGCAAGAAAAAAAAATTCGTCCAGAAATGACTCATTTAAGGGGAGAAAATGGGCGAAAAAATCGGTTTTTTGCATTTTTGAAGATGATGCACTACGATATCAAGTTCTACAAAAATATGAGATTGTATACCTAGACTAGGTACACGATGTATATTTTTTTAGAATTTTATTTCTGAAAGGGGTTACCAAAATGGCCGTTAGAAAGCTTAAAATGTCGATTTGACCTTGAAAAAGCGCTCGAAATTTTTTTCAAAAAATTCTATACATTACCATTGACACTGTCTATTATCCCTGCAAGTTTGAAAAAATTCGGTTGAAAACTGCCAAAAATAGAAATTTTAATGAAAATCCACATTTAATCCTCCTCTCCCGGAAGGAATTAGACTTGAGGTATCGAGCTAAAAATTTTGTCACGAGGGTTTTAGACCATAAGAAGTAAGGACTAATTTACACTGGATAATTTCAAATTCAGTGCTCAGGGACAAATCACCTCTATAAACGTGGCTATGCTCTTATTCGTGATTGAAGTTGGTTAAAATAATATTTTGTGCAAGTTGAAAAAAATAATCGTAAAATGAAATTTTACATACATTATATCTACCCTTATGCCTCATGCTCAATAAAGCATTTTAAGTGTTTTTTCAAATGGCATTTCCCCCCTTCGAAATTTCAATGTATCAATCACCTTTCATTTTATCTTGCATTTCTGATTTTTTCATTTTCGATATACCATTCTCATTCAACGCCAAATTAGTTTCATTAAATAAAGTTCTTCAAATCTCATATTATCTATTTTCCAATTATCTCGAACGTGGTATTTCTGACTATAGATACTATGTACTTATCGATTATTTAACTATAAATTTTTTAACATTTTTCAAAATTCTGAATACTTGAACGGAAAAATAAATTATTTTTCAATAATCAATGTTTTTTCAAATTTCTCGTCAAATCTGCGTAGATGAATGCGATGGTTGGTCTTGGTCGCGAATGGTCCACATTTAAGAAAGCGTTCTTGGTACTTGGGATAGTAATAATATGCCGGCTCATGGCATGCCATTGCCACGATTAAGACTTTCGTTTAGAAGTTTGTTTTTGGCCTTTTTTACCAGGTTTTTTACATTTTTCTGTTTCGTTCTGGTTCCGTTTTCGCCATCCCCGCCTTGTGGTAGAAAAAAGATATTGGCTCACGGCGTTCCATAATTTTTTTGTATTGATCGTAATCGTAGACGATAAGGGTGGTTTCCCTTCGATGATCTTTTGAAAAGCCGGGATCATCCACGACGACGACGTGTCTCCCATGTCACTCATGGCATTTGTGGTCATAGGTTTGTCCACCTCCTTGTCGAACAAGCACTTGGAAAAGTCTTGCATTCGCGAATGCACACTTTTTCGTAGTTCATTCGTAAGTGAATACGGTTCACCAAATATATTAAACCGACTTTCGTATTTAAATTGATGATCGCCATACATTCCGTGTATGATTTTTTGCGCGAGGAGTAAATAATTTTGATTAAATGATTCAAAGTGTCGAATAACCGCCGACCACATCTGTAATTCTTCATTTCTCGAGTCGGTGCTAGTCTTGACTGCGTACAGGAAGTATATCCATTTTTCACACTGATCTAATGATACACTAGAATTGTTCGATGGGTTCAAAATATCATTTGGAATCGCACCATTGTATTCGTCAGACGTCATGAAGGCGAGAGAGCAAATCCGACGATCTGCTACTTTAATTCCACCCGTCTCTTTTAGAGCGAGGTACAGTTGCAATACTTCATTCTTCGAGTTTTGTAACATCAAAAGTTTTTTTGAAAAAGTGGGATTTTCAATCATGAACGATGGACTAAAATTACTCACGCTCATGAGTCTATGCTCCACGGAAGGTAGGTATCCTCTGAAGAAACCTGCACAACCATGCCCGTTCAATATCCAAAAGAATCTACTACTCTTTCCTAGAAATTTTTCGTACGCATCCTGGCTTTCATCGCTGTACGTAGCTGTAGGCTTCCACAGTAATACAATGTGAATACCAATAACAAATGTTACTAATTTTACACACAACATTGTCAAACGAACATCAAATACGAAACAAGTACGTCGAAGTAGATACGTTGAAAAATTTACGAACTGGGAAATTTAACTTTATATCGTGCATGTTTCAGTATTAGATGGATGCATAGATTTAATCAACATTACCCATTCAGATCAGAAGAATTGATTATGGAAAGTTAATTAATGTTTTCGATTAGCTGGAATTTTATAAACATAATTCAAAAGTTGAAAGGTAATTAATTGATAAATACTCTATGCAGATACGATTTACAAACCAGAAATTGCTAATTTTCTCATGATGAGTAAAAATAATTGAGTAACATCTTATGTAAAATTTTCCAAAGTCAAAAACACTTATTCAATTCGTGAAAATGGACCAAAAAGTGAAAAATTCTCAATTTAGTTGAAATAGCAATTATATGTATGATAAATATCGATTTGAAACATGTCCTGACATCAATTTTAGGTCCTCAGGTCATGTTGGGGGAGATTGTGGGTTCTCAGAATGGTGTCATTTGGGTATTTTGAAAGAAAATTGAAAAAAATAATTTGGTCCCAATTCATTTGATTGTGTATTTAGGTGTCATTGGTGATAACTGATATATATTGCAAGAAAAAAATTCTTCGATCAGAAATTACCATTTTAAGGGGCGGAAAATGGTAGAAAAAGTCCCCGGCATTTCCATACCCATGAAATTATAAAACATAGAATAAGCTTTTGCTCATTGAGTTTTTCAAGTCCAAAAAGTCATTTGAATTCTGAAAAAATTTTAAGTCCAAAAAAGTCAGTCAAAATGTCTAAAAGTTATGGTAAGGGATTTTCGTAAATGAATTTCGTAATGGAATTTTTTTGAAAAATTTTTGAAATCCAATTCCAAGTATACAAAAGGTCATTACCTAGAAATCGGAAAATTTTTCCAAATTCAAAGAATTCCGACAAAATATCTGAAAGTCAGCCTTAGGTAAAAAGCTGCCTGACAAAATGTCTGATATGAACTTTCTTGAAAAAAAATTTTCCAAGTCCAAAAATTAATTTGAGTTCTTAAAAAATTTTTCAAGTCCAAAAAAGTCTGACAACATGTCTGAAAGTCAGCGTAATATCTGAAATTTTCCAAATTCAAGAAGTCTGCCTAACAAAATATCGGCAAGTTACCCTGATTTCTACATTTTTCCAAGTTCAAAAAGTTAAAATTGTTTATCTGATAAAATGTCTAAAAGTCAGCATTATCTCTGAAAATGTTCCAAGTCAAAAAAATCAATGGAAATCTGAAAATTTTACCAAGTCCAAAACTAATTAGTTTCGAAGTTCTCACTGAGAGCTAAATCACCCCTCCCCCTTACCCTGCTATTCTCTTTGGCCAAAAATATTCAAAACATGCAAACATAGTCGAAACACGATGAAAATTCTTTTTAGACATCTAAAATATGCAAGATATGTATGCAAAATGAAATGGGGGGGGGGGAAAAATTTAACAGGAAATTTTATAATTCGTTAAGATATGATGGGCTCATTCATCTTCCTCACAAAAAATTTGCAATTCCATATGAATATAAATCCTTGCTCATGAGTCATGATAACGAATTGATTAGTGGTTGTTCAAGATGAATTTCAAATTGCTACTGAACTACGTATTAACATTTCCAAATTCCATAAAGGATCCCGAACTTTAATACCAGTCATAAATTATGAATAGTTCAAGGCTAGGTGTATCACACTCACACCAATCATTACACAGCCTTACATTTGGAAACCTTCAAAATGTTGTTTCGCTTCTGTGGGGTAATTCTGATCTATTTTTAAACGTAGATTTCAAAAATGGTATTGTTTTTTTTTCAATCCCATTAGTGTTTTTCACAAAATTAATTTTTTTCGTTGAAAACTTTTTCACAATTTTTCACAAAAAAAAATGGATAAAAGCAAAATTGTAGGATATAAAAAAATTTTTTGCGTAATGCATAATTTTTTTCCTAAAGGTAGTTTAGTTTTCGGGATATTTTTAGTGAAAGGTGAAAAATCAAATGTAATTTTTCATCATAGATATTTCGAAAACTAAGCCTCTTAGGAGAAAACAGGATTGCTCACTAGAGAAAGGAAATTTTACACCCTGCAATTTTGTTTCTATTTATTTTTTCCCCAAGACCCCTAGTTCGCCTAAAAAATCCATTAATCTGATGAAACAACTCAACTGTTTCATAAAATTTCCAAACAGCTTGAAAAATTGGTTTTTGAGGGAACATTGCAGGATTGTGATTCATTATTTATCTTCATTTAGGTAGGTATAGCTAGGTACTATGAAGTGTCCACAATCCACAAGCATTCAGACTAAAAATGATTTTTCAACGGCCATTTTTAAATAAAAGGTTAACTGATTTTTCTTCATTTTTCACCACTACGAGTTCTAAAATTTTAAAACTTCTATACAAATTTCATAAATTTCAAATATTTATCATTTTTTTTCAAAATTCTACATGTACGCGTATAGGAGTGTTGATTGTTGATTTTTATCAACTATTTTATCTTATAAGTCAGTTATCATAATTTCTTTCTATTTCAAAAATTTCAAAAAATATAATTTTCAAGATCGGATGAGATAATTTTACGTTAATATTTTATCACTTTGAGTATACTTGAATATTTCAACTTTTATACACAAACTCCTATTGAATATTTTAGATTTTTTTAATTTCAACATACCATTCTCATCTTATGTTACGAGTAAATTTATTCCACTTAATTATTTCAAATCTCATAATATATCCTATACCTAATGGAATTTCTTAGCTACTCTATAGATACTAAGTACTCATCAATTAATCAACTTTTCAAGTTTTAATCATTTTTAAATGAAGAAATCAATTATTTTTTAAAGGTAATCAATTTTCTCTCAAGTTTTTCGTTGAATCTTGTAGAATTTTTTCTTACATCTTCCCTTATATTTTATTTCTTGCCACGGTGAGTAGGAGTAGATAGGTACCATATGTTTCTTCATTATAGGTATTTTAATTAGGTACCTAATATTTTAATACCGGGAAGTATTGATAACTGTTTCGATATGAAGTGATAAAGTCGATTGAATCTTCGTATCTATCTAAGTAATATTGACTGATAAACGAAAAACGATCTATGGTCGAACTTTCTGGTTGGTAAATTTTATAACGTATACTTATTTCGATATGTGCTAATTTAGATGGTAGTCATTATTTCGCACTTGTTTCGTGTTTGATTTTCATTTCACAATGTCGACTTTAAAATTGGTAAAATTTGTTATTGGTTTTCACATTGTCTTGTGAAAGCCTATGTACAGCGAGAAAAACATGAAAATCGTGCATTGATAAAGAGAATATACCTTTATTACTCAGTAAATTCCACGGATTCAATGAGAAAAACACGAACTGGATTAAACGTATGAAACACGTTTAGCATTTTTTTTCCTAGACAAAATTTTTTACCGAGAAAAACTTCGCCTAGGAAAAAATATACTAAATGTTGAGCAAGAAATTCTATTGATTGATTGGAGTAAAATCCTGTGCAGACTTATACAGGGAATACATCCCCTCAGTGAACAGTCGAATTCATAACGTAAGCAGATTTAGATCATGTCATTTTAAAGAAAAAATTCGAATTTTTCCTCCATCTCTCCGCGTTGCAACCGCGCTTGAAATTAGAAACGGAACTAAACTATAGACTATCGTACACTTTCTTGAATTCATGGCATCCGACTGGTACAATGTTGACATCCCGAAAAATAATAAAAAAAACTGATGGATAAGTTTAAAGATGTGAAATTGAATTTTAAAGATCTGAATGAATAACTATAGCGCATAATTTCATATTTATGATCGGATGAATCAAAATTATCCATTCTTAGCTCAAAGAATAATGTACGAATATGGATACCTACTATCAATTGATGATACGTCAGCTATTATAAACAAGAAAGGCCAAAATCGGAACAAAAATTAAGAAATTTACAAGTGTTTCTGATATAGACTAACCTCATGAGCCCTTGCTGAACGTTAAAGAAACCTTGAGATAGCTCACGAGGTATGTTGAGTGATTCCTTAACCAATGCTGATCCTTTGGTAGAAATAAAACATTAAAAAGTTTGAAAACATACTTTGTGTACTGTATTTCTTTTTAAGTGTGCACAAGTGTGGCCTGAAAATTTTTAAAGCGAATATCCAACAATTTTTTCAGTTAAAAATATAACTTTCTCCTTCATTTTTCAATTCAAGAAATTATAAAATTTTCCTATTACTCTTATGGAAGTTGAACAGGCGTAGGATGGACAAAAAAGTAAACGGAATAGAACTTTAAATTGGAGAAAAATTTTTAGAACTTTTTCAGTTGAAAAGTTGCGAATTTGACTGAAGAATTGCTTTCAAAAATTTTAAAAAGAACATGTCAAACCTATAAAATTATCGTGGTTTACGTCATGACGAATAAAAATAATTGAGCAATAATAAATAATGATCGATGAGAATGGGATAGACCTACCCTAATATTACTTCCATATTCTGTTAGTTGAAAAATTGTTCTCCGAGTAACAAAGCACATCACAGGGGAAAAGTAATAAACAGAAATTATTTACTTACTGCGGCAAAAAGCCCCTAATCCGCTCCTTCAAAACGTACAGCGTGTCCACCGGAAAACTAGGCATTGTGTTACAGTATCAAATCTCCAGCAAGGAAAGAATCTTTCTTTTATTTCTCATAGGTTCATTTTGACTTGTCTGGCATTCTTGTCGGGCTGAAAATATGAATTATTTTTATAGTTTTTGTGTGATGTAATAAAATGGCAAGAATGAGCCGAACCGAACAATAAACGAGGGAAAAGTTTGCTTCATTCGTCACGTACTTGGCGAAGAAAAAATTACGTTTTGATTTAAGGAAATTAGGTACAATTTGGAAAAATTGCGAAAATGTGATCATTGAAAAAATTTCATTTCTGGTAGGAAAACTGAGATTCACTGATGATAGACTTTAATTTTTAGCCATATTCGAGTAATTTTTCACTGTTTTTTTTTGTGAAAGGATTAGCCGTAGTTCAGAGTTTCTTTATAAACCCCTCAGCAAAATTTTCCAGAAATTTTCAATGTTTCTCTTCCTCTCTTCTTCTTTGCCATCTGACTCTTTAATTACGTTATTTTCAAGAATTTATAATTTCTGCAGAAATGAAAGAGATTTTTCCTGCTTTTGTAAGTGATGTTGACAATTTTTTTTAAAATCCGTGTTGGTGTCTTTTTCGTCGTTTCAAGCTTTCAAACGTAAAAAACGTTATAAAAGCAAAGTGCAACCGGTTTGAAAAAATTACTAAAAAATTCTTATTTTTATGTTGAATTTTACTTGAAATTGCCAAAAAAAAAAAGGTACAGAAGAATCGTTTTTTTTTTGGTATATTTTCATTGATGAATGAAAAAAAAAGAATATTTCAATACTCCTCCCCCACCCCATCCACTCCATCGAATCCAATAGTTATTAATTTTTTCCCATCTTTTATTTTGAAACTTTTTTTAGAAACAGAAAACTTATAATTTTCAATTAATAAATTTTTTTGTCAAAATATTGATCAACATTCAAAATTTTTCTCTCTGCAATATTCATTTTTAGGAATTTTTTCATTAGAAGCATCATTTTCAAGTAATTTGACTCTTTCATGGCAAAAAAAAAATTTGTACGGATTTTCACGATCTTGAAACATTGGTTCAAAGACATTGTCAATATCTATTTCACCTTTCGAAATTTTCATTTTATCCATCAGTATTCGGCAAGTTGATAATTTTGCTTTTTTTTCCTTTAAATTTTCCTTCAGTAAATATTTCAATAAAGGGAAATACCTACTTCTTTTGAAATTAGTCATCAAGAGATTTTTCAAAGAAAAATGAAAATTAATTTTTCATTTCTGAATAAAAGAATGTATAAAGTTTAATCGATGGAGATTTTCAAAGTAATCAATCGAAAAAAAACTTGATGAATAATTTTCTAAATTGAAAACTTTTTGGAATCTCAATTTTTTTTTAAAGTTTGAACTTTGAAAGATATATGAACAAGTGAATTTAAAAAGAAAAAAATTGGACTTATTTTTTTTTGAAGCGCTCAACAAGTTTAAATTTAACAAACAGGTAGGGTTAAGTGGGTATCTTTCTTTTTGAAAATTTACTTTCTCAAAAATTGCAATTATCATCAAAGTCAATAGTTACATTGCTCTTTCAAAACAAATATTGGAAAAAACTGCATCTAATATTTTTTTAAACCATTGTGATGTATTTTTACAGTGAAAATTATTAGTATTTTTTACTGGCAATGTCTTATTTTTGTTATTTTACGTGTTCCAAGTTTATCTCAGAACTTCGAAAGATAGGAAAGTATCCAAAAGAAGCATTTTTTCATTTTAATAAGTTCTTCAACAAACAATTATTTTTCCACAGATTCTTCAACACAACATTAAATATTCTTCTTCTTCTTTTTATTCAAATGAAATTAAAATCCCCACCCACAAAATAAGCAGATGAAAAATTGTTCGAAAATTATTCTTCGTAATTCCAAAAATTAAAATTCATTCAAAAATTCAATCGCAATTTGACACCAAAAAATAGGTATCATTTTTAAGGCATTACGTATAGGCAAATCTATTAACCTGTTTTCATTCGAACGAATAATCGAATACGTTCCTCACCCTCCCTATCAACTACTTTCGCCTCAATGGGATATCTTAGCATGAAATCTTTTTACAAGACGATTTGGGTACTGAATTACCTTATTGATGACATTTCGTTGATGATTTCACAAAACGACTAAGCGATGTTGCCAATTTAATTGATACATTTGGCAATATTTGATTAATTGTGCTTATGCTCATGCGCGGCAAAAATTTCGACGAGTAAGCACAAAGTACAAAAACAATGTTGCCAAATTTACGTCATCGAATAAAGATTTCCAATCGAAAAGCTGATTACAATTGTTACTTCTTATTCGGGGAAAAAAATTGAAAAATAATTTATTTTCAACTAAGTAAGCATCTTTGCTGCAGAGAAGCTAAATGATGATAAATTTTCAATTAAATTTACAAATTTTTTTTGTTAAAAAAATCGATAAAATTTTCGGCCTAGAAAATTTTTTTGAAAAATTCCTACGTTTGATTCGATGTGTTCGAAAATAAAATTGATCTATTTGCCTTCTAAAACTTTCTAAATTTTTAGTACAATTTTTAAAAAAAAATATAGTTTTAAAAATCACCTCGAAATTGAATCCTCTTTCCACCCCACTCCTCTCGATCGTAACTTTCCAGGTGGGATAAATTCCTCCCCTTTCGCCCTCCTACCGTTTGAATCATAAAATTGCTTCCAAAAATCGTCAATTTTAGACCTTTACGGTTTCTACAAATTAACTTGGGTAAAAAACGACAAACCGATGAGAAAAATAAACTACTTACGGACGGATTGGCTAAACGATGGAAAAATTCGATCTCTAGAACGTGTACAGATAACTCGATACCGAAATAGCCCGCATACTGATACGTTTTTGATAAGGATCATTGAAGCTCGAGATTCCTTCGCTGTGTAGGAGGCTTTGGTAATACGCCGACTCGAATTTACGCGCTCGCATTGGCTGGCCCCGTCGAATAGTTAGTATGTTTCTTTTGCGAACCGGGCTTCGATACTTGGAATCAAGGCGGAGCGTACAGATTGAGCAACAGAGCGGTAAATGTTGCAAATTTAACCACCCTTATTCCCTTTCTACGTAGGTTGTATTTTTCCCGGTTCGTTGTACAATATGTACTGAGGTAGGTATGGCTTAATGAGTTGAGCTGTTTGCAGGTAAATTTTGTAGGTAGAATGCCGAATGAAGGTTTCGCTGGATTATATAATCTTGCGGTGTTTTTGAAATGTCTGCGGATAGGTATTTTTAAGTGGGGGATTTTGAGGGAATTGATTGATACAGGGGTTTTACGCGGTGTCGCTGTCGGAGGTAGTTATTAAATTGCAGAGATTTTCATTCCGAGGTAGATAATCACCTGGGTATTTATCCCTGTAATTTGGGTGGGATATTACATATTAAGGATTTCATTTCAGTGAATATTTCGTTTGAATTGGGAAGCTTTTTATTTCAACATGTCGAATTTTTCTTATACTGATCATAATGTATTCTATTTGTTGGCAGAATGTGATCTTCTCCAAAGTACTGATGACAAATGTCGACTTTACACTACAATAATGTAAAAAACAAAAGTAAGTATCAAATTCAAATTTTTAAGTTATCATAATTCGGATATATTTTCTAAAATTATAGTTTTCTAGGCCTACCCATCGTCTCACCTTACTGCCTAGCCATATTTTTCCAGTTCTTCAATATTATACTGATGAGAGCACTTCTCGATTTCGAAATTCAAAGAAGGTATTACCTATTTGTTATTTTATATAAGGAATTCAAACGTATTCAATTCAAAGGTCAACTTTTGTGAAATTCATTTTGAAATCATATCATTGATTCGAAAATGAAACCCCCATTTTTTAAAGGGTTTAAGTTTTTCCAGAAAAAAAGGGTGGGTAACCTTGTATTTCTCCTCAACAGATTTACAAAATTGCAAATTAGGTATGAGTCAGAAAATTTGCAAAAATAATGATATTATTTGGAAAAAATTCTGATAAGTTTCATCTCAATCTGATATTTTCAATTTTCAGGCCTTCCATCCCTAGAAGTAAAATAACTTTTTTTCACGTTTTTGAGTGTCCTTCCTTGAAAATTCAATTTTTTAAATGTCCATTTATATCCATTATTTGACAAGTTATTGCGTTTAAAACTGGCTTAAGAAATCAATTCCAATTTTCTATGAAAATTCTACTACAAATTCATTTTTCCCCCTTTTGAAATAAAACGTTTATTATAGAAAATTGATAGTCATTTTGAGAAAAAATCCATCGAATCGTCAATTTTATGTGACAAAAAATCTTGGATTTTTCAAAGTTTTGAATTGATGGCTTTAAAATGTCAGAAATTCAAAAAAGATGATCGGACAAAGGAAAATTAAAACTTGACTTGATGAATTCATGTTGAAATATGGAATTTTTTACGACGAAATTTGACTCAGAAGCCAGGTTATGTTTTTTTTTCACATAGATCGTTTTTAAAAAACTCCTCTTCTTTCCTCGTCTAAGAACATAGGTATCAGAATTAAAATTGTTTGCTTTTTATTAAAAATTAATCGATCAGATATCGCACATCCGGAGTAATACTGCTATTTCTTAAAAAAACAAATTTTTGGGAAATGGCAACGACGCGACGTCTTTTTGTGCACAATCTTTTGATCATTTCAGGTGATCAAACACACTTTTAAAAAGCTCAATACCCCCGCTGTTCCAAAATATGAATATTGTTACCCGACACGTTTTTTGTTTCTTCGATATTCAACCTTAAAAAAACCATTTTTGAGTTATGAAATTTCAACTTCTGGAAATTTTCTGTATTTTGAGTGTACCTACTTTGCTCCATACTTTTCGAATTGTTCCAAGCTTTCGAGCTCCTTGAATCCGTTTCTAAAGTTTTTTCATCCTTGACCGAAATATGTCTACCTGGGGTAGAGGGATAGAACCAAAATTCAAAATTTTCTTAACGCTCTCGAGTGAGATATCTAAACGTAGGTTCTGACGTGATTTCATCAAAATAAGTGCGAGGTCCTCAATGGGGTGAGGGGTGAGGCTCGACCCAAAATTTTGGAAAATCTTGTTTTGGATATCAATGAGAAGGTACGGTTTTTGACCTCTGATATCCATTTTTGATGAGTAAATTTGGACTAAAACCCCAAAATGCACCGAGAAAATGAAAGGGGGAGGAGAAGGGTGGACCAAAAATCAAAATTTTTCGACCGTATGGGGTGAGGTATCAAAATGTATGTTTTTTGACTCTCGAGCCTTTCTGCTGACGTTATTTTACCAAAAAAGTAAAAGATATGTCAAGGGGGTGGGACTTGATACAAAATGTTGGGAAATTTCAATTTGGATATCGATATGTTGTATAGGTATGATTTTTGACCTCTGAAATTCATTTGTGACGAGGAAATTTTGGACTAAAATCCCAAGGTGTCCTGGAAAGATGAAGGAGAGGGGAAGCTGTACCAAAAATCAATCATAGAAATTTTTTAATTCTTTGACTTTTCGATCGCACATTTCTCATGCCATTTTACTTTTAAAAAATTAAAGGCAACCCTAGGGGCGGCGAGGCTAGACTCAAAATATGGAAAATTTCCAATTCAAGCAGGTGTATGTTTTTCAACCTCTGGAAATCCATGTGTGCTGGATTAATTTTGACCATAATTTTTTTTCGTTTTTGTTTTTTTTGTATTTAATAACATCAAAAACAGGCCCAGACGTTAACTAACGTATATTTAGACTTTGATACCTCGCTTGATTATATCGAAAAATTCCGATTTTCAGACTTCTACCACTTCACCTAACTAGGACCCTTTCGGTGGTGTAACACCCAAAGTTAGTAGCTCAGAAATAGATTCCAAAGATGAAAAAAGATACACAGTCGATGTTCAATTAAAAAATTAAAAAAAATTTTGATTGTGAACCTCTTTCTTTTGGGCCCAGTTTTATTTGTTTCTTGATAAAATAATATCGAAAAGGGACTAAAAAGGTCTAAAAACCTACATTTCGATATCTCGCTCGATAATGTTGAAAAATTATGAATTTTTATTCCAGCGATAAGACATGGTGTGTACAGGTAGTGAAAGTAGTGAAAAAGTAGTGATTTTGGAGTGAAAGTAATGAAAAAATGAAAATTTGAAAATCTAAAATTCAATTTTAGTCTATAAATGAAATAGCTGAGTTTTTCGTTGTGTAAGTAACATTGAGTGTGATAGCATATACGTGTGCCGAGGGCGCCTGGAGATGGTAAAAAAAAGTTAGTGAAAAATAGTGATTTTGGGGGGAAAAAGTCCTGTAGACACTATGAACGAGTCGATTTTGTGTTTTCTGCAATTTACTACCAATTACTTTCAACATCTCTGAATTTTGAGTTGTAAAGTTGTCGTTAGAGGGGATTGAAGTTTCGAACAAATGTTATCGTAGGGTGATGGGAGAGGGTATAAGTAGAAGTCAAAAAAAGATTTAAAAAATATATTTCTGTGATATGACCTTATTATTTCTGGTTTTTCCAAAAAAAATTGAGATTGACAAAATCGATTTTTACTAAGTAAAATTGAGGAGTCTGAGGAAAATTTTGCAAAATTTGTTATCACTAAAAATATAGAAAGAATCGTTAAATTTTGATAAAAGTATGTAATAATTAAGGAAAATTGTTTAAATTAAAATCTAAGAAAAGTTATTTTATTTTATTTCTTCTGAAATAATTTGTTGAATCAATATGAAAATCGTTCAAGTACCTATACTATGAAAAATATTGTCTAAAATCGTTCAACATTGGAAAAAAAATTAGAAAAATAAAGGATACATGAACAGAATACCTGAAAAACTTTCGAGGAAATTCTTAAAATTGTCTACGAATACAATTCTTCTAACGTGAATTTGCTTCATGAAACTCGAACATGATAAATATTACGAAAAACTGAAGTATTTATGTAATACGAGTACATAGAATACATTTTCATAATCCATATTTACGGCAAAACAAGTAGGCAACTTAATAAACGCAACGAAATGTAGCCTGTAGGTATTATTGAAAGGGAAGGGGGAGAAGGGAAGTACGGTAAGAGTATTGACAAGTGGTTATTTTAATACTTCATGAATAGAGATCCGTTTTTTGTTTCATTCAAAAAAATTATCACGTAAAATTGAATTATTTTTCAATTTTTGTTGATACTTCATCCAGCTTTGCCATGAATTTAATTTATGCTTTTTCCTGAAACATTTTTTGGCTGAAGTGTTATATTCAATTGAACCACCTGTTCCCTTATACATTCGCTATGCTGTACTTCACTTTCGAATGCGTTTGATTAACTTTTGTCACTCATTAAGTAGTTCAAAAGATTTTTGAAATTTGAGTATCCTCGGATAATTAGTTAATGCAATAAAAATGTTCATTTATAAACGTTTATTGAAATCGTAGAGCTATGTACCTATAATGATGTTTATTAATTATGTTATTTGAATATATTTCAGCTGATTTACCTTCAACTGGTTCCAAATCGTAGCAATAAACGAGCGCAAGAGTTCAATAAAACCTCATTTTGAAGATAAATGCAGCCACATTTCAACTCGAGAATCATTCTACGAAGCTTTCAAAATGTTTTTTACCTCTGTAAGTACTAAAAACCAAGATCATGGTCAACCTCTACTCTCCTCAAACTACAAACCATTATCACACGTGGGTACATGAATGAATTTTACGAAAAAAAAGAAACTATCGATAAGTTATACTTACTGGAAACTCGTCGATTTTGGTTACTTCGTCCCATCACTTTGTATGAAAACCGCGCACATAATACTGTTTTAAAAGAATTTCCACACGATTTGGTCGGTCGGTGCAGAATTGACAATACCAAAGTTACATTTCATTTTGCACGACTGTTGCCAAACGTTTTATTCCGGAAACGTTGTGTAAGCGGAAAAGCGGTGTAGACGCGGTAGGCGTGCGAAAGTGTAAAATTTTTGAAACAGAAACAACATGGGCGGGATGAATTTTAGAAAACGCCCACATTTCAGATACGCTACAGCAAACTAAATACCAACAAATATAAATATATCTCGAACCTCGGCGAAATACACCTTTTCAACTTTAATAACGCTGTAAAAATTGCTGAACCGTTTTAAATGAACTGAGTTTTTTTTTCAGAAAAAAAAGATTGCTTTCGTCGAAATATGAAAGCTTAAATTAAGGTTGAATTTTGATTTCTTTTTTTTTCCTGCTTCGTATCGACGCCGATTTGAATTCCTCTTTCGTGTATAATGACAACTGAAATCAAGCAAGAAAAAACCTAGCTATAGTTTCGAACAATTTTTTTCATATTTTTTTGCCCCAATTTACGAAGATTCGACAGAATCTCTGTTGGAAATACTTTTCAAAATGTACGTATATTTTTTTTGAATTCGGGTCTCGGGTCTGGCTGGAGTTGAGCTGTGTATTGATGTGATCCAATTTACTGTCATTGGTGAAAAATATCTGGAAATTGGAGCTTTTTATTTCTTTTCGTGTTTAGTACCCTATTTGAAGATTATTTAGGTACATATACTTAAAGCACTACGATTGCGATAATACTCGTATTTATATTTGTATGTTTATTTCGAAATTGAAGCACATTACTAGAGCTTAATGCAAGTACTCGGCTCATAATTAATGTTTATTTCAGTAATAAAATGTGCTTGGAATAGCGAACGATATAAGCCCCCAGTCCTCGAAAAATTCACGTAAAAAGTACATATCTCGTTCGCAGCAGCTATTTGACGTTTAATTTCAATTTTATATTCGCGAAATGTAGTAAAATAGAATTAGTCATTTTAATCGCAATTTTTATCATTGGGTACTAAACTGTAGGAATTTTAAATTTTCAAATCGCGAAAGGAATTGAACTGGCCTTATTCTTCGTCGATGTAACTTTCTTATACTTACGCACGAAAAATCGATACGGTGAACTTGGCGAAATATTCAACTGAAAATAATTTTTTGGTGGTAATTTAACGGCTTGATTTTATGGCATGAAATAAGGAAAATGGTGCCAGTCTGTGCATTGTTGTGCCCATGTTATTTTTAGGGGGGGGGGGGAGAGGCTACCTGTTTTGGAATTATCAATCTCATTTCATCAGATAAATACTGCCTCACAAATGTGGTTTTGGAAATTTTTTTAGCAACATTTAAATGTCTAGGGAGACGAGATGCTCTCTAGGCTCGATTATTTTCTATACGTGATAAATAATTTTTTTATTTACTAATAAAATTCATACGTAATAATTTTTTCAAAGTATTCGATTTTTTCCTAAATTTCAATTTCAGCATTTTTTTGTCTATAAATGAAAAAATGAAATAAAATTTGTTAAAATAACTCAAAAAGTATAAATTCTGATGAAATGTCCAAAATTCAGGTATCGTTTTTTTGTCATGTTTTTTTGATTTGACTTTTTGGAAAAAAATTGAAAAATCTGTTTTTTTTGGCCACTAAAAAATTTTCGAGATTCCAATTTTTTGTTCTTAGGACTTCTGTTTGATGAAATTACCTACTTTTTGGATTTTTCATCACGAAATTCCGTCATGGATTTGTATTATTCAGAAGATTTTTGGGGCTTTAAGTAATTTTTTGTAGTTTGAATGAAGATGTTCACAGATTCTTAAATTTTTGACTTGAAAAGTTTTATCACGCGCCCACGCGAGCAAATAAGTTTTTGAATTCAGATTTGAAACTTTGGAGATTCTACTTTAATGAATTTTTGAAATTGGAAACAAAATGGAAAAAAGTTGTTTTTTCGGACTTCGAAAAAAAAATTTCATAAATTCCAATTTTTTTTGTATTTTTGTGAGGAAAGTTGTCTTTTGAAGTTTGAACTTTTATACTCGAACTTAAGGCTTGTTCAAATTTGAGATTGGAAAAACATCCAAAGATCTTAAATTTTTAGCCTTGTTTTTTCGTCACGTTTATTGGGTTCGTTTTTCAAGTAAGTATAAGCATAGGTATCGTAAAAGTATCTGCTTATGCTAAAAATCGATACATGTTGAATAAAAATGTTGAAAAATATTTCAAATTCTGATACCTACTTATTCGATTTAAAAAAAGTTGTGCAATGACAAAAAGTCAGTGATATAAAATCTAAAAATTCAATAAAAAGTCAATAAATATTGAATACCTACAATTTTTGAGAAATATTACAAAACCTGATATTGAAAATTCAAACCAGTCTGACGAAATGTCTGATTTTTGAAAACGCAAATTTTTAAATTAATTTGAATCTAGTCTGACATAGTCGCTTTTTTGTTAGCCATAGGGTTATTCAAATTCCAATCAATGAAATTGTAAATATTTTTAGCAAAATCTTAGATCGAAGCAAAAGGGACAGCTAGCCTTACAATAATCACTACATTGCATTTTTAGTTGAAAAACTTGATTTAGGTAGTTGAAATCGAAAAATTTTGGAAAGTGCGATGACTTTTTTGATGAAAATTTTCATCAATTTTCACAACATTTTTGGCCTTTTTGACCAATTTATTGTCATTATTACAAGATTTTCGATGATTTTTACGAAATTGTCAACACTTTTTGCAAAATTTTCAATGATTTCAACAAAATTTTCATCAGTTTTTACAACATTTGTGTTTTTTAAATACTTTTTACAGAATTTTTGATATTTTTGACTTCTTTTTCAACATTTTAACAACATTTTCGATGATTTTTAGGGAAGTTTTCATCATTTTTTGTAACATTTTGAATATTTTTGACCTCTTTTTAGTTATTTTTTCCAAAATTTTCATCAGTTCTTATAACGCTTTTTCGCCATTATTACATGATTTTAACCAAATTTTCACAAGTTTTCACAATATTTTAGGGTTTCTACGGTTATTTTTGGACATTTTTACTATCAAAATTTTCATCAGTTTTCATTACGTATACCTAATTCTTACATTTTCAATGATTTTAATAAAAATATTACCAGTTTTCACTACAATTTTGATTTTTTTGAAACTTTTTGCGACGTTTATACTTACTACATTTTGAATGATTTTTATGAAATTTTCAACTTTATTCAGAGCATTCTTGGCATTTCTGACGAGTTTTTCAACATTTTGATAGCATTTTCGATGATTTTTAACAAAATTTTCGACTGTTTTTATAAGCAACATTTTGAACTTCTTGGTGACCTTTCGACATTTTTTTCGAATAAAATGGGATATTTTTCTTTCTCGCGTCCTCCTATAATTTTGGTAAATTTTTTCAACTCCTAAGAAAAATATCGAAAGTGATGAAATAAAAATGGAAAAGTTTGACCAAAATGTGCAAAAGGTTCAGGATCAATGGAAATAGATCCTCTCTTCGAGGGGACCCGGACATATTGGTACATGGATATGTCTTTTTAAAATCATAAAAATTTCTCAAAATCCTGTAAAACTTGATGCAAAAACATGAAAATCGTTTAAAATATCTCAAAAATTGTTTGAAATAGGTATACTCGACGGTTGTAAAAATAATTGAAATTTGAAAAAAAAAGTCCTTTAAGTTTCAATGTAATTTTTTCGATATTTAGGTAGGTTTTTGCATTTCATATTTTGAGCAGATTTTACATTTTTTACATTTTGTACATTTTCATGACATTTAAAAAATTTACCGCAACCACAAAATTGTATTTCATGAAATGGTTGTTTGATATGACAGTTCAAAATTTTTTAGGCCTATTGAAAATATGTATTTTTGACTTTTTTATATTTTATGGCATTGACTTCCTACCAAATTTCTGATCGGCCCCAGCCCGAAATCATAATATCCACGTTGAAAAAAATACTTTTAATGTTAAATGAATGGAAAATAAGCCATACAACGTATGTTTTCGCGTTGGAAAATTCTACTTTAATGTTACAAATGTAAACATGAGCGGAAAATAAAACCTATGCGGAAAGTAGGTACTCATTTTCCGCTAAGGTTTGTTTATCCAACGCCCGCAACCAAATCACACTTTCAAAAAAAAAAACACCAATTACAACTACTTTCTTCTTAAGGTACACCAAAGGAAAATGCACCAATCAAGTAATTGGCAAAAATATATTTAGTAAAATTCCTAGATCGATCGCAACCTATCTAAATTTACCTAATCCAGAAGCCTACACAGGTAAACCTACTTTAGCGAATCTTAATACAAAAAAAAAAGGAAAAATATTACTCTTGAACCAAAATTTTTTTAGGGCACGCTTTTCGAAGAACGTCGGCCACTATTTTAGCCAATACAGGGGCTATTATAGAAACGGTAAAAATACACGGGGGGGGGGGGGTGGAAATTAA
>FIZU01057881.1:0-12462 GCA_900064475.1 Pseudococcus longispinus
CACGAAATTGGGACAAAAAATTGGGACAAAAAATTTGGACACAAAATTTGGACACTTTTTCAGGATTGACCCCAGCCATTAGACATATCCATGTCAAAAATCATTAAAATCATGATTTAAATCATTGAGGAGAATGATTTCAATGAGATGATTCGAAGTCATTTTTGCAGGAATGATTTTTAATTTTTTTAAATCATCAAAATGATATCTTAGGCGAACTATGATTTTATTAATTTTTCTTCGTGTTGGAAAAATCATCGAAATCATGATCAAAATCATTGAGATGAGTTGAAAATGCCAAAAATGAGAAGAAATCTGGGATCGGCTGAAGCTCTAAACTTCACAAATGTGTAGATAACATACTACTATAGGTAGTCAGAAGAAGGTTCCAATTTCAAGATTTTTTTGTACCTAACAAATGATCTATTTTCATGAATCGTGATTTTTTATAGTAAAAAAATCACGTTTTTAAATCATAATTTTGAACCATAAAATGATTTTCATGATTTCGAAGAATTTTGAAAATGATTTTAATTTTCAAGATTTTGATTTAAAATCAATTTTTCATTAAAATAATTTTTTTTGGCCCTGGGGAGGGGTTATTCAACTGCACTCTCCCTAAAATCGCCCTTCATTCTTAATAAATTTTAGTACTTGAAATCTAATTAAAAAATTAGTAAACATATTGAAAAATTATATGAAATTTTTCAAAGAAGTTTTATTATTGGGAAAAACTGAGATTTTCGTTTCAAAAAAAATATTACTTTTGGATGAGGAAGAATATAGAAGTCTGAAGAGGGAGGGGAGTGGATGTAGAAGAGAGAAATTATTACGTTTATTAAAAAAATATTATTCAAACCGAACACTGTTTTACTTTATTTCACCCTTGAACAGAAATAGAACAAGAAATTCTAACCAAAAGTTCTGCCTTTTTTGAGAGAACACAGAAAAAGCTTTGAAAATTGACAGACAATTGTGATTTTTGATCTTCATTTTACCTATGGGTTTTTCATTCTGCATTTTCAACCAATTTTTGTCAAATTTTGAGTAATTCTGAAGTCATTTTAACAAATTTTAGGCATTTTAATTTTTAAACAATTCTTTTAGTAATTTTAATACTTTTTTCGACGTTTTATAAAATTCTTACAATATTTCATACACTTTTACGATATTTTGAGCTATTTTGATACAATTTCAATGATTTTTCTCGATTTTTCCAGCAATTTCCAAAGAAATAAAATTAATTTTATAGACTGTTAAATGCTCTTAATTAATTTTTTTTTTTTTTAAATTATCAAAACTCGAATATTACGTATTTTATTTTTAGAATTTTTCAACACCTCTTTGGAAGTTCGTCATCCTACGCTCCATTTAAATGCTATTTTTCAGATCTATAGTTCCGCGAAGTCGATAGAATAATCACGACGAAGATTACCCTTCTCCCTTCCTTCCGACAATAAAAATCATACGCAAACAACCGGTTGAAAAATTACCAACAAGTACATTGAAAATGGCAATCATCTGTATAATTTTTGCTACACATTTACTCACGCCGGGTGCATCCTACGTAGGTACAAACCGATTTATCCACATACTTTGGCGGATTGATAATTTGTATTCGAGAAAAACCATTACGAGTTCATTCATCCGGTTGTCGAACACAATTAAATAAAATGTAAATTAATGATGGCGGCTATAGCCTATAATAATAGATCCATTTTAGTACATAAACATCCCTACGCTGCCATTTCGTTTAATAACTTCAACGGGGCATAATACGAGAAAAAAAGAAGAAAACGAATTGTATAGTAGAAAATTAGTTATTGTATAGATATCTAGGCACATACGAGTACGTTCGAATAAACCTGGCAATTTTTTCGAATTTTAAGAACAATATGGTGCGTAGCATATTTTAAGATGGTGAAAAAAAAAGGCAAGCAAACGAGCAAAATAACAATACATACCTGAAGGTAACTACAAGGTTGGTAGTAGGCCATCCCATAACAAAAGACGTATCTTCGGATTTGTTCAGTTCACTGACATCGTCCAGACAGCATTTCGTTAGCCATATTTCTGATATTCTGACTTTTTCCTTTAATTTGAAATTACCGCCCGAGCGTGCTTTCGCTATTAAAAGCAGGTCGTTGAACAGAAACAGATGACGATCTTGACTTTGCACACCCTGTGACAAGGTAAGAAAAAGAAAAATTAACGAAATGGTCGTATATTATTCGATAAGCTATTCTTTTATATTTTTTTGATAAAAGAACAAAAACAGGGGAGATTTTTTCTACATCAGAATAGCACAAGTGTAAAGACCTTTACCACGAATTTCTTTATATTCCTGGCATTGGAAAGATGCTCTTTTAAATATTTTTTTTTGTCGTACGAGTTCATCAAACTCGAAAGAAGATTTACGCATTTGCATATACGACGAAGAGCCTTTGCAAACAATAAAAGAAATATATTAGATGCCCAGCGTGACTACGCATTTGGCGCGTAATTTCTTTCTGTTCGAACGAGATGACAATTCTACGAAAAAATCTTTTCAATTCGATGTCTCGTCTACGGCCGAGACCATGTGTCGAGTCTTTTTACAAATGCTGATGATAATACTTACGCTAGAAAACTGGACCGGAGCTTCCATTAGAAAAGTCCTCTGTTCGGACCCAGACAGCGGAGTTTTGTGAGACGGTGGCGACTCGGATCTGAGAGATTTGGTGGAAAGAGCTCTCTGAAGTCTAGCCGCAGCTCCGGATCTTTTTCTCATCAGGCCTTTGACCTTCTGTAACATTTCAACGAACGAACAAATGTCAAAAGGACCAAAAAAACTTGATAATTAACTCTTCATATGATACGAAGTCATTTTCATATAACGAAGTAATAATCTAACCCTTTATGTTTATTCTAGGCCGACGTCCAAAAACTCAAAAATAGAATCTGGATGGAGTGTTCTTAACGATCTTTGGCTTTAATTACCCTTACCAAAGGATCTACAAATCAGCACCCGGATTTTGTAATTATTTTACATTCGTTAACGTCTTTATATCTTTTTTATTCCTGTTTGATTTTTTTCAATTTAAATTCGAATCGATTAATCGCATGGTGAATTAAGATCAAAATTGAAGAAGCCAAATAATTGGAAATTTTCGTTATTGAATATTGAAATTATTTCAACCTCCCTCCCTTCTTTTCCGAGACACTCCGGTCTTTTCCATACTACTGATAAAAGTATAAGGATATGCTTTTCCTCTTTTTGCTTGGTCAAACTGAAGTGCACTTTCCAGTCTGACATAATGTCTGACTTTATCTAATTGTAAATTCAAACCGTCAGACATTATGCTATCATGCCTCGTGAAACATCTAAAAGTCAAATTTTGAAACAACCTAAATTTTTTCAAGTTCAAAAGTCAACTAACCACTTGAAAAAAATTTTCAAAGTCAAAAAAGTCAGAATTTCTGGAATTTTCCAAATTCAAAAAATCGTTTGAAATCTGAAAAATGTTTCCTAGTCTAGAAAATCAAAAACAGCCTGATAAAATTTCGGAAAGTTGACGTGATTTCTAAAATTTTCCAAGTCCAAAGTGTTGGACAAAATGTCTAAAAGTCAGTATTATCATTAAAATTTTCAATGTCCAAAAAGTCAGTGGAAATCTGAAAATTTTTTCGAGTCCAAAAAAGTCTGACAAAATGTCTAAAAGTCAGCGTGACAGAATTTCGTGTCTTTTTTACAGGCTTGGTCATCGCAAAAGCATTTTTTTGCTGAAATTGGGAAAAAATAAATTACCCAATCATTTCGTGCCCACGAGAGATCTGATGGATGAAATTTAGAAATTTCACACATAAAATAGAATCGAATGAAAATTACCTACGTTCATTTTCCTGAGTGAGATTTCGTATAAACTGAAAAAAATAAATATACTTAACTATTCATCCTTCAAACAGAAAAAAATTAAGGGTCAAAATTTCAATTTTATCCTCATTTAATTTTTTTATTATTGCCATTTGTTTATTTTCAAAAAAAGTTGAAATTTCGAGTTTATAATTTAGATATTTTAGGGTCCAAATGACCCAAAAATTAACATTTGTATGCATTTTTATAAAATACGAAAAAAATGATGAAATTATGAGAGGATTTTCGATTTGAACTGTAAGTTCGTACAGGAAATCAGCTTTCAAGATTATAACCAATTTTTTTTTTGAAAAATGACGATTCCTGTCCTAAAATAAATTTTAGGGGGGAAATTTTTCGTCCCACTACAATCTGAAAGTTCCTTGCAAGCAACCAACGAAAAATTTTCACCCTTATCCTTATCTCAACACAAGGATCAAAGATGAAAATTTCAAAATAGTAATTGCCAAGGGGCAAAATTTTTTCAAAAATTGCTGTAAAACCAAATCGTACAGATATTTTACATATTCCTGTTCGAAAAATGCATGAATGATTGCCCATTCTTTCAAATACAATATGATATTTTCCAAAACTTGTTGTTAAAAGTCTGAAAAACTTCGAAAGCAGATTTTCTGCGCAAATTTTCACTTTAAATAAAAAATCATCTCAAAATTTCATCATTTTGATTTTTATTACGTATAAAAATTTGCAATTTTCGGTTATTCGAGGCCCTGAAATATTCGAATTATCTACAAACTCAAAATTTCAAATAAAAAAAATTCCAATTAAAAAATTGGAGGGGGAAGAAACT
Source organism: Pseudococcus longispinus (assembly GCA_900064475.1). Lineage (NCBI taxonomy): Eukaryota > Metazoa > Arthropoda > Insecta > Hemiptera > Pseudococcidae > Pseudococcus > Pseudococcus longispinus. The sequence goes on from FIZU01057881.1 coordinate 4,704, forward strand.
GAAAAGTTTGCAGTACAGGATCGTTCTTTTTCAAGGGTAAATAGTAAGTGCAATTTTATCAATTTATAGCCAATCTCACACAGGAAAATGAAAGCGGATAATTTTGATTTCATATTTTTTCTGCGCAGTCTACATAATGCAATGAAAATTTTAAAATTTCACCCGTCAAATCTGTTCTGGGCACAAAAGGGTTAATCAAGTTGATAATCAAAATGAGAATAAGAGAAATTCAAATCATATGTACAACGAATTTTAAAACCACTCGAATAGCTTTTAAAATACTCGACCATTCGAGCTAGAAATCCCCCCAAAAAACACAACCCTCGATAAAACCCATTAAAAAAAAGGAAAGTAAGAGGAAAAAGAAACGATAATGTACTCGTACTTCACAAGTGATTCTTTTTTGTAGCAAATTAATTCAATTTGTCAATAATGCGACAACAAACATACACGCGCCAATAGCCCAGGTGAGCATACAACAGGTGAACGGTTCCACGATGTCCAGACTACCTTTCTGTCGTACGTACATACGATGGAGCCTTTATTCTTCTATATTCTAAATGAATTATCGAATGTCATCCTTCATCTCACAGCTTCCATTTCAGATAGCAGGAGTAGTAGGTATAAAACGAAACGAGGGTATGTTTAGAAATGCATCTCGAGCAAGATCGAAAATCTACAGGATTAATGGCATTTGGTTTTTTCTTTTTTCAATCCTCTTACATCAAATGGTGCTTTTCTTTTCAAAACGTTTACAATAAGATCCAAAAAATCGCACCACTTTTTATTTAAAAAAAAAAAAAAAAGAGATTATTTCTACGTAAAAACGATCGAGAAAAAGATTAACCTAGAATAAGTAACAAATGCGAAGATAAAATTTTTGAAAAATTTCAAAATACGATTTTTTCATTATAAAACTACTTCTACCAACCTTATGGTATCTTTTCGAAATACCCAGGACCGGTTTTTTATACACATAGGTATAAAATGTAATAAGAAATATAGGTAAATAAACACCCATAAATGGCACCTTCGTGTTACGCAGCCACACGCCGGTTACATTATTACAATTAAGAATTACTCGTTTAATAGTTGTAAACTCTTGTAACACTATCTTCTGCCCCACATCGAGTAACGGATTATTAATTGTTCCGAGGAGTACTACGCTAGGTATATTTTAGTTTCCAAGAGGTATCAATTAAAACACATACAAGTGCAGAGTTTTTGAGCGACGTTGAAAAAAAAATGCACCGTCGACCATATTTAGTGGCGTAACCGAAGTATAATATAACTGATAAGGATATACCTAAGCAGTAGCTACATATACATAAACAAATTGTGTCTATGTTTACGCGTATGAGCACTTACCATTGTTAGAGCTTCTGCGTCGTATAATCTCAGACAGTCATTAGGGAACAGATCTTGTATACGCTCCAAATCGCTTTCCCGTTGTCCTCTCTTCGCCGCCTGGAGAACATTTTATAAAAATACACGCGTTAGAAAATAATGTAAACTGAAACTAGGTACGCTTCGATATACCTTTACTCGTACGTATGAATAATATTACAATAATAAATTTCAGTTATTAACGCGCGATGATAATTAGGCGACGCGAATACCACTAAATGGAAGCCTTATCAATTCCTCCATCGTCGTACTCTTGAACTATTTATGCATTTGACCCGGCTACCGTCTTAGGAAGTTCATATAAATGTAGGGAAATGACATATCGGGCTGTTTTTTCCATGTTTTCCAAATGGGCAAGAAACCAGAAGAAAATTGGAACGAGATGTATCGAAAAATCATGGAAATGCTTGAATAAAATTGATCTGGGAAAAATTAAGCCAAGATCGAAGAATTTGAAAGTACTCGTTCCGGATTATGAAAAAGGTCGTGTACAAATGTTGACTATTTTCATTAATGAAGGTGCTGGAGTGATCGAAATTACAAATAAAATTATCAAGTTTTATATTCACGATGAAAAAAAATGTTTTCAATAACTTTTCAATCACAAACAATACCGAATCATTTGATTACATTCAATTTTTTTGAACATTTTTTCCAATAGTTTCATGAAATTATTTTTTTTGACTTTTTGAAAAATGTTCGTACTTGATGAAAAAAAAATTAATCAATTTATGCTACAAGATTAACTTTAGACGTTTTTAAAACTTTGGGACTTGTGGAAAGAAGTTCAAAATTCGAATAACAGAATTAAACGACCTAGCCGAAACGAATTAATACGTTGTCTCTTTTGAGTGAAGAGGGAGAGGAGGGTTCAATTACTGAGAACAGAAAAAACGTAAGTTGAGGTAAAGAAAAGCTAAAACTAAACTTTAAATTGAAATAACGAAACGAGAAAAACTAAATTTTTTCATTTTTTTTCTCTCCTTTCAATGATTTTTTTTTTAAATTTCGACATTTCAATTATTTTTCATTTTTTTGCACTTGGCTTTTTTTCTGAAAATTTCAACGAGTGAATTACATTTATACAAATTTTTATGTCGTTTGAATCATTTGAAAGATAATTTAAGCAATTTTCAAAATAGTTAAACAATTTTTACAAAGTTTTTCATATCAATTTTTAAAGAAAATTTTTTCACAATTTCAAAGGTGAAATTGAATATCGTGTGCAAATGTTGACCAAGAATAAGGGAGATGGTGGGATATCTTCATCTCGATGTTGTCGGAAGTCTTTTTTACCATTATCAGAATTGATAATCAATTTAGGTACATATCTCTAAAGCGAACATCAACACTTAGGTATCCTTCAATTTTCTGGTTGATTAAAGGCACATCATATCAGAAAAAAAATTGAAATAATGACAAAATCGATCAAAAAATGACAAATAATGACTGAATTTGACCTAAACAAAGACAAAATGATCAATTCTGATGAAAAATACAATTTTTTGACAAATCTTACAAGAAGATACATGAGATATTCTTTTTTTCTCATGCCTGTTTTTTTCCAAAAAAAAACTTTAACAGCAACTTCGTTACATTTTTTTCACTCTTTTTTGAGATGTTTTTGCCAAAAAACCACTTATCAATCAAATGAAATTGAAAAAGAACGATTTTTAATACTATTTTCAAGGCATTTTTTCAACACTTTTCGAGAGGATTTTTTTTCGAATTTTTCCTGAAATACTATTTTTGAATATTTTTTTTGATAATCAATTTTTCCTTCAGAGAATTCCTGGAGGATGATTTTTCAATCAACATTTTTCTTTCGCCTCTGGCATTTTTTTTCAAAAAAAAGGCATTGGGTAATTCAATCGATTTCTTTAAAAATTAGACCATACAATTTTTTAATAGTCGTGATTTTTTTTCAAAAAAATTGTCAAGATTTTTTCAATAGGAACTGGACATTTGTTTGAAAAAATTTTTCAAAAAATACTTCATGAGATTTTTTCAACATTTATTTTTTCCTGGGGCCATTTGAGAATCATTTCTCCATTCTTCCGTAAAATTTTTAGGTAAAATAATATTCTAATATTTTTTTTTCGAATCAAAAATTTGAATTGAAGAGCCAAAAGAACAAAAAAATGATAATTACAAAAGAGTAAAAAATGACATTTTCAAAAATAATCACAATTAATGAAGATAATGACTATTTCCGAACCCACTTTTCACCCTAAAATGCAATTTTTTTCAGCTGAGAATGAAACGTTGACCAAAATTTACGAACTTGACGTGCAACTTTTTCCAATTTTTTGAAAATAAATTTTACAATTCGATGTGCCCGATCTAAAGAGCAAGTTTCATTTTGAGTCAATTGAGCTCAATCAAATTTTTCATATTTGGCATGTTTCACTTCAAAATGCATATTTGAGCAAATTTCATCAAAAAATCTGGTAATTTTTTCACCTGAAAGTCTGAGTCAGATGATCTCATCTTACTCACCGAAGCCCAAAAATTGCATTTTCAGTCAAAAAAAAAATAGATTCGACAGGAAATTTGAGAAAATAATGACAATTTTTTTTTAAATTTTTTAAATGCATTTTGAGTTGAGAAAATTTTATTCGACTCGCAATTTTTCAATTCTTAGCTCTACTGCACTAGCTAATACCGCCAATTTTTATTGATCCCTTTCATTGACATTGAAATATGCGTAAAGAATATGATCTTCCCCCTCTCCTCACCCTTTTCATCTCAGATTTCAAATTCTTCTCATACTTATACTTTCAACGGTGCAAATCCAAGATTACCTATCTGATTTTTTTCATCGTTTCCTTGGGCATTTTTTTTTTAAATGAAGCAATTATTTTAAACACACTCATTTGTAGCGCATGTAAATTAATAATCTCCACTTTGGCATATCGATGTACATAAGTACACATGATTAATCCAGGCCGAGGAGCGAGTAGCGCTCGACAAATCATGTCTGGTATCATTAGATATCGAAAAATTACAAGACAATAACATTCAATTAACAACCTCGGTGCTCGGGACACATTCCAAAGCTTATCATTTATATTGAATCATTGCCATAGAAGGCAAAGGTTATAGGTAATTGTGAACATTATAACTCGCCATCAATACCTACACTTATAAGCATAGACGCGGGTATAAGGAAAACCGAGAGTAATATTTCATATTTCGAAGCAGCGAGCACATGTAACTGGTCGAAGTACTCGTATACAACCATTCTGACAATTTTTCTTTTTTTTTCACTCGTAAACGTAACAAAAGTACGCTTTTAACACACACAAGTGAGAAAAATACCTCTCTCAATTGATGACATAATTTATAACTCGGTCGAGAATTATAATCTTGAATTTCACTTAGTCATATCCAATTTGAAAATTTTTTTTCGTCGAGTAATGCTACACCGTGAAATCCAACCATAGGGTCTACTACGACTAGAAGCAATGTCCTACAGTCCTAGATTGCCATTTCACCGCAATCAATACCTTTACCTATAGTACGAACCGAGTGATAATATATCGAGATTCTAGCCGCCATAAGTATCACGTAACACTACACAACGAGGTTATCATTCGTCAACTCTCAATCTCGATTCCTCAGCTTCGCACAACCACGCTCCGTACAGAGATACGAGTATTTTAAACTCGTTAATTAGCCAATCTCATCTTTGCCATGGTTGGAGTCTTAACATATAAGACAGTACAAAATATTAATCGATTTAGCTGCGAGCTCGAGATACAAAGCAGCCGGCATGGCTTCGTATCTCGAATGCAAATTTTACCTCCGGAGTTGAAACCGAGATGAGTATTAAATTGCTCGGCCGAGCTATTAGCTACTTCAGGTACCCAGCTATACTTTCGATTATTAAATCATTTTAACGTTTCGTGAATAATACAGCCGGTTGAGAAGACCGAGCCGAGATTAGATTAGCAGCTTGATCACGTTTACATAATGACATCATCCATATACAATATAGACTTATGTAGGTACTCGTACTTAAGACTTGGAGAAAAACCAGATAAAATGTAAAGATTTGGTGTTGGCTAAATACATTTATAGTACCTACACCATTACTACAACGTCTATTTACGCGGTTGTAGCGTACTGCGCAGTGTACATACGAATCGGCCCCTTTCAAACGTCAACAAAACTAATCGCTTTCATTACGAAAAAAACAATGCTTAATGAAATTTCCAACTCGAAACCACTCGCTCTCGCTAATGCCTGTACAAATAATAACACCGATATGGTTTATCGTCTTTCTATCTTGTGCAATGGTAAATTTAAAAAAAAATGAAAATAAATATCGGAAATTAGACGACGACGAGGAGAAATTTCAAATATGTTGGGTAATCGGTTTCGAAAAAATCCAGAGAAAAAAGAAACAATGCTTTGTTTTTTTTTTTTGCATATACACCTGGAGGAAGGTGCGGAGGGAGGGGCGAGAGTAATTCCTTTTCCTGTATCGAGAATGACCTCTGATTATAAGGTCAATATGATCGAGTTTTTTGAGCTGCGAGGTAAAAAGTTGATAGAAGAATGAGGTGTTTTTGTTTCGTTTTACTCCATCGTCGCATCTCTCGGTTCAACTTTTTTTTAGAAAATTAAAAAAAAAATATCCTGATTTTACCAATGTACAACTCCTATGGGTTCAACTTTTAAGGCAAAAAAATCATTAGATTAAAAACTCATAATATTGGCCAACTTGGTTTATTTTTCAACTTTTTTTTCGAAAACTTCTCGAAAACCATCATTTTTTCATTTTATTAAATTTTTAATTATACCTATCAATCGAAAAGTGTAAAATTGCTCAAATCAAAGGGTGGGGCATGGAAATTGAGGAGGAAATGAAACTTGTTCAAAATCGAAGAAAAACTGTTCAATTTCAATCAAAATTCTTTACGAAAATATGGAAAAAATCAATAATAAACATTGAAAATTGTTTTGAAATTATCCAAAAAATTGTTCAAAATGTAAAAAAAAAATGATTGAAATTATTGGTCAAAATTTTGTTTTAAAAGTTGACAGCAAAAAACCAAATAAATATAAGAAAAAATTGTTTAAAATATCATAAAATGTATTAAATTTCATTTGAAATTAAGTATTTTAAGAAATTACGTGATGAAAGTAAAATCCAATAAAATTGTTCAAAATATAGAAAAAAGTTTGTCGAATTGAAAATTGTTCAAAATATAAAAATTTATATGGAATTTTCACCAAAATTGTTATTAAAAAATATCTACCTAGAAGCCCATTAAACGTAAAAAAAGAATCATTAAATTCCAATAAATCGAAGTTGGTAAAAAAAAATTGGTAAAGTATTGAAAAAATGCTGTTTGCAATAATAATTTGTTTAAAAAAATTACGAAAAACGAAAAAACCATCAAAAAAATTGTTTAAATACGTAAATGCCATAAGAAGCATTGTGTTTCTCGTTTTAAATTATGTTGAAAAATCATGCAAAAATTAAAAGACGCTTTAAAATAAAAAAAAGGGCTTGAAATGTACGAAAAATTGTTGAATTTTCATCAAAATAATTTTTAAAAATTAAGTACGATTATGAATAAAATAAAAAAAAATTTCAAAACGTCGAGAAAAACATTGAAAAAAGTATTGAAATTTTTAGGAAATTTTGACAAACCGACGCGACGTAGGTACAAATTTTTCAAAAGTCGAAAAACTTTTTTGAAAAATTTGGAAAAAATGAAAAAAACGATTTTTGCCCATTTTTCCAACACTTTGAACAATATTGAAACAATTTTAGCGAATTCTACGATGTTTCTGAACGATTTTCAAATGGTTTCCACAATTTTTTTAATAACTCAAGCCATCTTCAATAACTTTTGAATACTTTCAAAAATTGTTGAAATTTCATCAAAATCATTTTGAAAATTCAACTACGATAAAGAATGCCTATCAATAAAATGGAATGAAATATTCCAAAAAAAAATTCAAAATACCCAGAAAAATATTAAAAATTAGTAAAACTGAGCTACAAATATTTCAAAAGTTACAAAAATTGTTTGAAAATTTTGGAAACCCCTGGAATAATCAATTTTTTTATGTTTTGGTTTATTTTTCTAACACGTTGAACAATTTAGAAACAATTTTAGAGAATTTTACAATATTTGTAAACAATTTTCAAACGATTTCTACAGTTTTTTCGATAATTCAAACCATATCCATAATTGACAATTTTTACATTCAAAGGTTTCAACTATCAAGACAATAAGTATTTTAGCAAAAGAAACGACGTTTAAAATTTTCCCCTAATTCTATATTCAACGCCATTGGCGTAACTTGGGATAAATATTGGGGGGGGGGGGGG